>JAZDUA010001279.1:0-119506 GCA_038098605.1 Gryllus longicercus | reverse complement strand
CTCATTGGTCTTTGAGTCATCAAGATTGAAGGGGAATATCAATTTTGGAGAAAATCGTCCGAACTGTTTTACACTCTACAATTAATCACACACAAACAGACAGACGGATGGGTAGACGGACAGACATTTACCGTCAACTAGTTTTTTGGTAGCAAGGACCCACAAAATCTGGATTCTGGCTACACAACGGTATAGTAAAAGTAATTTACTGTCTATGTCTATATTACTATCCAGTTGTCTTAACGTTTGAAGACTAGGGTTTACCCCAGAAGTTTTTCTCTAAAAAAAATCAATTTATACTTAGAATATTTTCTCATTACGATGCAAGTACATACTAGTAGCTGAGTGAAGTAAAATGCGTTTAAAATAGTTCTAAAAATACAACCCCGTTGTACACCACGTGCATACGATCTATTTCCTGACATAACTTAAAAACAGAGAGTGTTCGGCCCTTAAAACTTTTTCTTTCAGAACCGAATGCTTCTAGTTTTGTTCCTCATGATATGTTCGAATTATAGACCTTTTCAGAACTCGGGTATTACATTTCGGAAGTTCAACTGTCTGAGAACTCTCACGCATAACGCGAATGCTAATAAGCGGTTTCTCCAAATGCATTAAATGCATGGTTTTGCTAACGTACTTTTCACTCCATATGGACGTGAGAGGGAAAACAGAGTCGGTTTTACTACATGCGATTGTTATATTATGGATACGTTTGTGTTTTTTGATTTCTAAAAATGATACTAAGTAATTTTAAGGAACCCTTAAAAAATACAAAATAATAAACATGGTTTCACTCTTAAAACTATTTGGTTGCAGTGTTATGAGGATGACTATTGTAATCATCTCCTAACTCAAGATATCAGATAATTGCGACATTATGACCATGTCTCAGCACATAATTTGAGGGCTGATCACCCTTTAACCAAACATTATTTGCCAAATACGTATCAAATGCGGATTTACATTACAACATAGATGTGGATACAATATTCACCATTTCATATTTGACATTCAACAGTTTATATCTGATCAGTAAAGTTACAAACCAGTTGAGACTTCTTGTTCACCAGCATCGTGTTATTGCTCCAGAAGAAGAAGAAGAAGAAGAAGAAGAAGAAGAAGAAGAAGAAGAAGAAGAAGAAGAAGAAGAAGAAGCAAATCGGCAGGTAATAAGGGGGAGAGGAAAAATAACGCAATTCGTAGAATTGTCTTAGCTTTAACAGAGTAAGTGTTCCATAGTCTGGCCCAGTTTCTCGGCAAATATAAACTACCGAGCTCACTTTCATGTAACATCCTAAAAACTCTCCAACCCTGACCTAGAGCGCGCAAGTGACGTTAGCAAGGGGGCGCCGGAAGCAAATATTTATGTTGGGGCAGCATCCGACGCCTTCAAGAGAGGCTGCGTTCCGACGCGTCTTCATTTAACGCGAGCTGTTTGGTTTGCAGAGCGTCAAAAGGCGCCACTCCCGAAGCCGAACCCTCCGCCACCGATCTTTCATCCTCATACCCTCTTCATCGGCAATGCCACCGTCCATGGACTCGCCCTCGCCACCACCGTCCTTGACACGACCCTCCTAGTCACTCCCGCCCACGTCACTCCCGCCCACGTCACTCCCGCCCACGTCACTCCCCGCCCACGTCACTCCCGCCCACGTCACTCCCGCCCCACGTCACTCCCCGCCCACGTCACTCCCGCCCACGTCACTCCCGCCCACGTCACTCCCGCCCACGTCACTCCCGCCCACGTCACTCCCGCCTACGTCACTCCCGCCCACGTCACTCCCGCCCACGTCACTCCCGCCCACGTCACTCCCGCCCACGTCACTCCCACCTTCGTCACCACCACCCTTGTCATCAACGTCCTCGTCACAATCACGTCGTCACAACCTCTTCGTCACCACCGCCTTCGTCACCAGCGCCCTCGTTACAACCGCCCTCGTCAACCCCACCCTCGTCACCACCGCCCTCGTCATCACCGCCCTCGTCACCAGCGCCCTCGTCACCAGCACCCTCGTCACCAGCGCCCTCGTCACCAGCGCTCTCGTCACCACCGCCCTCGTTACCACCGCCCTCGTCACCAGCGCCCTCGTCACCACCGCCCTCGTCACCACTGTCCTCGTCACCACTCTCCTCGACCCAACCGTTCTCGCCACCACCGTCCTCGCCACTGCAAGTCCAAAATTGTGCTTTGTGGTATTGTAATGTGAAGAAATATTCCGTGTGAACACATATCAAATTCCCTGCCTCAGAACCTACGATGTACGAGTACAATGTGCTTCTTTCAGTTGTACTTCTAGGAGGTGCTTAATGTTGTATCCTTGTATTGTAGTTCTACTGTTAGATCCAACCCACTTGTGGATACTCCTGGTCTACGTATAATTACGTCTTTTCACAAACCCCTCCTAATTTTAAATCACCCATCTCCGTTCACTCACCCTCACACCTTCAACTCCTCTTCAACACCCATCTCTCCTCCAGCCAACCCGACGATTCCCATTATACGCACTTCCGCCACTCTTCGCGGACTTCTCTCTCCCTGTTCTTCCCGTACTTCGTCTCTTCTCCTCCACCTCCTCCTCAACAGCTCCCGCGCCTGCCGCCCAGCGCCGCACAGCCGCCCGCCCGCCCGAGTCGCCCGCCCGCCCCGGCCGAGCCGCCCGCCCGCCCCGCCCCGCCCGCCCCGCCCGCCCGCCCCGCCCCGCCCGCCCGCCCCGCCCCCGCCCGCCCGCCCGCCTCGCCCGCCCGCCCCGCCCGCCCAGACCGCCCGCCCCCGCCCGCCCCGCCCGCCCCGCCCCGCCCCGCCCGCCCCGCCCACCCCGCCTCGCCCCGCCCCGCCACGCCCCGCCCCGCCACGCCACGCCCCGCCCCGCCCGCCCCGCCCGCCCCGCCCGCCCCGCCCGCCCCGCCCGCCCGCAACCCCGGCTTCCTCCTGCGCCGCCCGACGGGGGCCCGGCTGCCGGTATTTGCCCGACATGCGGAGGCGTCGCTGGAAAGTTGGCAGCTAACTCGCGAAGGAGCAGTAACGAACTTCAATTCATGTCGCCGCCGCCGCCGCCGCTGCCGAGTGCCACCAGACACTCGAGCCAGTGCGTTCTCCCGCGCCGCCGCTGCGGCTATGTAAATACTGGCGTGGAGGCGCTGCGTTTTGTCGCCATTCGAGACTCATTGTCTCCTTTCTCGGATGGCGATGCCGGAGAATACAGATGGCTGTAATCTACGCATTTGAATTTGAATTCGCGTTCTGACTAGTTGCTAAGAGCCCACACAAAGTTCAACTTCATTTTTTTGTTGAGAATTTGTATCTAACTGAATGGAAATACATTTACAATGTTTGTGCACGAAGGGCATAAGAGAGGAAACGAATTTGTATGGTGTAAGATCTGTTTACTATTTATATAAATATACCAGTTACTTTGTCCAAATATTTCCTTAGGTGAAATGTAACGTCAGTTTGTGCGATTCGAAGATTCTTCACTGCTGTCTTCCAAACGAGAGACACACGATGAACAGGGCGTAACAGCTGTTCACTGTTTACCCCTGTCCATTGTTTGGTTACTCCTTACTTCGTCTTTTAGGAGTACGTTATATTTTTAGTTAAGAAAAAAATTGTAACCTAGACGCAGTTGCTCATCCAAAGCTTAAGGATTGTTTCTTAGAACAGTTTGAATTACATTTTCCACCATTTTGTTCATATGATAAAAATACTACCAATATAAACATTTCAAAACAAACACTAACCAAATTTGGATGTTGAATGTACCCAAATTGTATCAATAATTAATCTCATTAAAAACATTCGAATGGTTGTAAGATGGCAAATCCTTTATAGGGCTGGAATACTTTTAGACTCAACAATGACAACCGAAATCATAAGAAAACATAGAAATTGCTGGTAGACATAAATATATTCATTTAATTCTGTTCTTGAGAAAAATATCGAAAAATTGTGAAGCTGTTTCTAAAAAGTTCGAAGAAATGCCTCAACATTACGTTAAGCTTTCGCCAATACATTTTAATTAGTTACGTTTATAAATTGCTGCAAGATACACGTTTTCCCATTATTTACACACCATCAGGAAGGAAAGAGAAATGATCTTATACTCAAAAAATCTAATAAATTGCCTATTTACTTTACAAATCAAGAGCCCTAGATCAATAGCTACCGCTAGCATTTATGTATGTTAAATTTCTTGGAAATATTGCTGTAAGTACAGTCAAACGGATCAGTTTGGCTTCATAGATATTTCCTAAGCAATTCTGAACGACACCAGTAAGTGTAAATTATACGCCATTGACGTATTTGTCATATTAACAAACCTAACCAATTTTATAAGAATAAACCTCTAATACTACATATTCACAGAGCTCCTAGAACGTTAGAAGAAAACATTTACAAACATACCACATTTCTCCGGATTAAAAAAAATATTTTTGTCTCAAAAAAATTAGATAATTTGATAATAGTTTATTTTATACATTTTTATATCAAATAACTGCAGCATTGCTATCATTACAGAAAAAAGTTATTAGATCTACAAAATAGAATCCAACTAAAAAGTACCACAAAATTTAATTACTGGATAAAATGGACGAATTAGCTTTTAGAGTAAGTACTCGCATTTTTCATTTACAGAAAAATACATACTAGAGGGTCAGTTTATTACGACTATGATTTATTAAAGCAATCGAAGCTCAAAATTTTAAAGTTATGCGCCGCGTTTTATACCACAGAACATCATATTTGTTGGCTCGTGACTTGATGTGAACCTATTAACCAGAGGAATATTTATTATTGCTGTTAGTGCTAGCGCACCAGTCCATGGGTCTGATTAAAATTGGCAGCGGTTCCATACACACAGGGACTCGTCATTATTGCCCTTGCGTTTCCACGCATATAATTCATGCAAATACCAGCCCCATTTCACCTCACATGTAAAACGAATACCTGTTGGATCTCGAAATGGATTTGCGCATGTACACACTGATACGATCATCCCAAAGTCATTTCATTAAAATGATTGTGATACAAAGCTCAACAACTGCACCTAAACGATGCACTAAATTGGTAATATATTCTCGTTAAAAAGAAAATTGTGCTCTTTACATCCCTCCTACGGTCTTGAGCCCTAAAGAAAGTTTATGTAGGTAAAGGCACGCTTAAATTAGGTTTAAAAAGCAATTTCATTAACATCGTGCTGTGCTCTACTTAGCTAGGATAAACTGCTTATAAAAATACAGCGCCATAATTAAGCTTTGTAGGCGCGGAAAAATAATGTTATTTGTATTTTAGAAACCGTGTACTCGTATAAGGCCGAACTTGTGCGGACAAGGAGCGTTTGTAGCGTTTGTGGAAAGAAAAAGTTGCCTCATAAGTCGCTTAGGTACTATAAGTTATTGCTTTAGCAACCATCCCAAAAGTTCGAGGATTGTTTTTAATTGAAGTCACAGAACGCCGTACCATCAAGCGCTCTCAAGATAAATATTACAAACAAGTTGCTTACGTACATAATCAACTGGGGCAGTCAGTGCTTTGCTAAACACTTCATTTTACTGTTAAATCAATAACGCAATGTTTGAGGCAGGAATTTTCTATTTGTTTTTCTCTGCTTCATTCTTGTTCTTTTGGAGAGTCTAGTTTTCGAATTTCCTTTCTGAAGAATCGATCTCTTCTAGTATCAGGCTTGTAGGAAAGTATGTAGTCAAGCATTGCATTTTAACAATGTAATTCACATCAACGAGATGTCTTGTAGTAACTAAAAGCTTGTCAAAAGTATTGCAAGTACAATTACTTGAATGTTGTTCTTAAAATTTAAAGTCTTCAAAATTTTGAAAATCTGAACACATTTTGAGTAATGTAGAGTTAGTGCTACTTTGCAACATCGTGGTAAAATATAAATGAAAATAATATACTGACGTATCCTCATAATTAAATAATGCGTAATGAAAGTACGTACTAAATGAGTTATTTTACTTTTCTTTGTTTTCATGAGATTGATCATTATGGTACACCGCATCTTATAATACTTAGTGCGGTATTTCGGACGCTTTCAACAGTTCTAAAAGTACTTTCATATTTATTAATTCGAGGATTTTTTAAAATTATATTATAAGGGTACAAAAAATGGTCAGGGAACCAGCAGACCTAAACCCTTCACCCAAACGATGGACTGCATCCTGCATTTACAGGAGCTCAGAAACTTTATGGGTAGTGGTAGGGACATGTAATTTGTCATGGGATCAGCATTTAGTTAGATCCGATTTTTATCCCAGAGGGTTGTTAGCCCAGGGTATGGAAGATGAAATGATGATAGTGAGAGGTGAAAGGACGACACACACATTCAGACATTCCCAACATAACCATGCGCAAGGCGGGACTCGAACCCGCTGGTCCAGACCGCTACGGCACTTCTGCCTTAGAGATCTTGGCCATCTAATAGGCTGATGTTTATTATTATTATTATTATTATTATTATTTTATAGTGTATTATGTGCATGTCCTTTTTTAAGTCTGGGATCCGTACCTTAATAGGGGCCTACAAGTTGAATTCTGAATACAGATAGAAATTAGAGTATTTGACAATAATTGTTGTATTAATAAGTTGTAATAAAATCTATTTTCCAGAGGAAATAAGCTATATATTTGAGCTCTTATACCTAACCATATTCTTCATGAAGAAATAATACTTCCTGCCACGACAAAATGGAGATCGACAATTTGAATGACTATATTTCCCACTGAATTCGAGAAGACGTTCACAGATAATAAATATATAAAGTGTATTAAAAGAAACGATATTTACTTTGAGTTACAATATATAGTGTATAATGAAAACCGTTGAAGTGTCACATAGTTGTACGCATTGACAACCTTTAAATTAAATAATTAAAAAATAATTATGCACTACTAATCAAGTTATAAATATTGATATAACTTATTAGACACGCATTTGTTTCATATCACATTTTTGTTGCTTGTGTATCATCCAAAACAAACTCAACCATGACTAAAATATTAAAAACCCATTTAATAGTCTCGCACCTCATTTTTTGGAAAATCATTAAACATGCGAGAACAATTTACTACATATTGCAAATGCAACTGATTAATATTTTGACATCGCAGCAATATAAAGGATTGTCTCCATCACACAGATATGTGAGGTTTTATTGCAGTTAATAATATTTTAAAACTACAATGATAAAAAATATCCTAAAATATGCAAAACAAACGTTCGTAAAATAAATGTGAAACAATCAAACCTGTGAATATCTGGTATTATTCGGGCATCCTTTTAGGCTTGGAACACATTTTCTTTTCAGCAATATAAAAAGATCCATTCAGCAATATATAATATAAGTATGTAATATAATATAAATATATAACAAATATAATAATATAACAAATCTTACATATAAAAGCAATATATTGTTTGTTGTTCGTGCTTAATGCGCTGTCGTACTGTTCATCCGATTGCGATGAAACTTTGTCAACTTATTACTTGCACCGGACACCATTATTATTACTTGCACCACCTTACAAGGATATGGGTACAGTACGATGGGAATGTGCATACGCCTGCGCCCATAGAGGCGCGTTGATGATGGTTTTGTGGAAACACAAGGGCCCTGTTCACGGTGCTTCACGCCACGGTGCTCTCGACGCAACCCGCCGCACACAGAAGAATGATTATTAAGACGTCATCTTTGCGTATTCTGCACCTGCGATTGTGAAATTTTCTCCCGGGAGAGACAGATACAGAGCGAGACATATGAATACGTAGACTCAGAGAGAAACAAACAGAAAGAGAGAGTCAGAGAGAGAGAGAGAGAGAGGGACGGAGAGAGAGACGGAAAGACACGGAGAGAGACGGGAGAGGGATGGAGGGAAGGACTGAAAAAGACGGGGAGAGAGAGACGGCACCACTCTCACGAGAAATTCTTTCATCTATTAAAATTTTTGCAGAGCGTAGCGGAAAACGTGATAAACATTCATGTGATTAGTAGCATGTGAAGTGTAATACATTGCAACAGCAACGCATTGCCGGGTTCGCTAGTATAATATCATATAAACATATTGTAGCGATACCGATTTCATCATAATTTTATAAACGAAATTCACCGGATCAAAAATTAAACAAACAGACTCGGCCACCCAGGTTCCTGCCGAGAGATTACGCAGACGGTCACACGTGCGCGACTCCGCTTATCGCGACAGTCCCTTCCGCCCCCGGCACATTAACGTAGTCGTTAAGAGGGTCGGCGTAGAAAGATTCACTGGGCACACGTGTTCACTGTGCCGGCTGCGAAGTTTCGAGATCGCCCGCTCGTTTCGGGGAAACCCAAATTCATAAATTTCTTTCACGCGAACGCGCCCCCCTTATGCAAGCATGGGCCGATATTCCAGAAGGAATTAGAACAACACTGCATGCTCGCAGCTAGCACGAAGAGTGGAAGTTTCTTTCACTACTCCCATCACGATTGGTCGAAATAGCGTGATGCGCAACAACCTTTGGCCAATAGTGACTTGACTTTTATAAGGAGCTAGGGCACATAAGTGAAATTGGGTGGGGGGAAAAGTTAACCTTATACAATTTCGACGGAGAGAACGGCAGAAGGGATTTGAATTCTAGGTAGAGCAGTCGGGGCAGAAGCTTCTTTCGGGGAGCTAGTCGTCGGTCAGAGGCAAGTTCGCCTCCGCCGGACTTATAAATTTTTCATCAATCAGACGGGGCCAGAGTATTAGGCGTCGGGGAAAGACTAGAGTGTCTCTGGAAAACTTATTATTTTTTGAGCTTGAATATTAAACTGAGGGCAGTTGAGAGAGGAACTTATATGGGGGTGGGAATTATTCGGGCGAATATGCCTATGTGGGGACTTATGTTATTTTACTGCGAGTTTTGAGCTGTGAGCCGACTGCAGTGGAGAGAGAGATTTCTCTGGGGTGGGTTTTCGTCGTAAAGAGAGGCGAATGTTTCTCCGATCAAGTTCTAAACTGTCCGAAGTTGTGTTCGACGATTATCATAAAAGTCAGAGAGAGACGCATAGTTGATCACCCCGTTCCTGAGATCGTTCGGCCAGTTCAGCTAGTACTACCAGTTTCGACCAGAACTTCCAGATCCGCCAGCTCAACTAGACTTCTAGACACCGCCTACGCAGCCACGCATCGCAGCCTTTTCGTGACGTTACGAGGCGGCTGCCCAGCTGGCGACGAGAGAGGCCATTGCCTTTTCCCGGAGGCATTTTTTTTGGAGGCCGCCAGACGACCCTCTCGACCGCGCCGCGGCCGTCCCCGGCTGCACAAAGACCCTTCTCCAGGCAGTATCGTTCAGGGCTACCGCCCTATTGTGTAAATTTTTCGTAATGCGGTGTCACGCTCTGACACATTGACCAGTAATAATTTCACCCATTGTAATTGTTAGTTATAATTCTTCTTAGTTTTTTAAGCTTAACTCCTAAAACTAACTTTTCATTTTTTTTCTTCTCTTCATCTAATTTTCCCACTATTCTTTTTATTCAATTTACGAGTGTAACTTCCCTGGGGCATTTTAATCATATTGGCCAGGAATAAATGTGAATTTTTACCAGTGAACAAGTGTTTATTTTGTGTTTCCACCGTACTGTGTAACAATTCCTTCCATCACCGACTTGAGCTAGCGTCAGGGCCGCTATCCGGTTCCCCAGGTAACCGGGAGTGTTACAATATATTTAGCAATGTAAAAATACCCATAACCATCATTTAGCAATTCCTTACAAACGTCAAGCAACCATTCTCGGTATTGGATGTTAACGTCCTGCTAGGGACGTAGCCCTAGAAAGGAGGTAAAGACACCAAAGAAGCTCGGCGAGGCTGCTCTCGCTTAAGATTCCGCGCGAGGGGCTGAGGGTCGAGTTCCAGACGAGGCGGCGGCTTCCGGTGCCGCCCCTGCACCTCCCCCCTTGTCGCACCCCCCCCCCGCGGGTGACAGACTTCTTCTTCGCTTCCGCTGTGCTGTGAGCCGAAACACGCCCTCACCCCTCCAGTGTTGACAGGTTGGGAATTTTATCACTGAAATTGGTGGTTTTTTTTCTTTAGTGGAACTTTTGGGGAGAAACGTTTTTAGGTATTTTTGTTGGGGATTTTATTTTCATTGCACTTTTGAAACAATTTATTTTTCAAAAATAGAGTAACTTAAACGAAACTGAATAAACTGCATGCATTCAAATCGGAAGCTTTATATTTGTTTCAGTAATTAGAGTGAGTAATACAAAGATAACTCTTCTCTTAGGCTTTGTAACTCTTACACTATCTCTTACTCAATAGTACCCCTGTAATTGTGTACATATATAAAGATCTAAAATAAAAGCCTAAACATCTTTGACTCATGATGTATTCGATATCGTACTAACAAGATTATGTGTATAATAGCACATTATATATACAATAAGTATAAATATAATCATATATAAAAAATAAAATTTTCCGTCTCTCTTTAATTTCCCTACCTCCCCATGTATTTTAAACTTGTAATAATCATGATTTAAATTTGGTGTTTTTGTTATTGTTTTGGTGACTTTCGCAGCGCTATCGTAGTTGGGAATGCTTAAGACCACCTGTCAACACTGCACTCCAATACTCCCTCCCAGGCTTCAATAAGAAAGCCCCCCACAAAACTTAGTCCCGACTTACGATTTTGCACGATTGATGACGGTTAAGCTGTCAAATGCGGGGTCCTAAAATTTAAAAAAAAATGAGAATGATAGTTATTCATCTGAACCACAAATAGAGACCAGAAGAACTCTGATCACAAACATGTTTTTCACACGACTCTTCTCTAGCGACCAATATTCTACCTTTTCTTTCTTTAGAGTTTACGCCAAATGTTTCTGAAACAAAACTTAAAACTTTGCTTTTGGTTAACATGTTAAACCTTTCACAAAAATTGTATTAAAGAGTTCACTTTACTAAACGATCATGCCACAGAGAGGATGTAACGCTCAGAAAATTACGCAGCCTGAAATCAAATGAAATCCGCTTAACATTCCCCAAGAAAAACGTGTACACATCAACACCAAATTCAATTTCATGATTGCATGTGGTTCTTTTGTCACTTTAGCACTGGCGTCCGCCAGCCACTTTCCCCGCCTCCTCTCCAACCCTCCCCCTCTCCCTCAATCCCCGTCCATCCCCTCCCTCTCCTCCATCTTTCCTCTCCGTTTCCGCGAAGGCGGCGTCCGCATCGTGCGGCGAGAATTCAATAACACTGGATGGGACGAGATCGAACGCTGCCGCCGGAAGTCTTAGAGGGATCAGGCCGTTGAACAAGGAATTAACGTTCTGGGCGACGCGCTCGGCGCAAACAGGGACACCGCCCCACTCCCCCGTCCCTCACCGCCGCCCCCGGCTGTCCCCCGCCTTCACCGCACCCTCCTCCTTGGCCCCCCTCCCCCGCCACTCACCGCCGCCCCCGGCTGTCCCCCGCCTTCACCGCACCCTCCTCCTTGGCCCCCCTCCCCCGCCTCTCACCGCCGCCCCCGGCTGTCCCCCGCCTTCACCGCACCCTCCTCCTTGGCCTCGCGGAGAGACGACGCGAGTGGAAAGCGGGTGGAACGGAGGCCGCCGAGATGAGCAGCAAAGGTCAGGGGTGACAGCGCAGGGCTGCCGACCCGTACCGCCGTGTCTCTTCGGATCTCCGGGGGCCACTCGCTCCCGCTGCGAGCTGTGGGATTCCACGGACGGTCTCCCGGCGTCGCGCCTTGTGTCTGCTGGTGGTGTTCCTCAAGGCAGTCATAGTCGTCACCACGTGGACAGCAACAGCGACTTTACCTTCACTACCATAATCAGCAGCATTAGCGCTTCCAACGCATCAGTCGGCATCACTTTTACCACCTCCATCATGGTCACCCTGACACCACCAGCACCACTCATACAGATACAAACAACAACCCCAACATTGTACCCAAGTTGGCGGATTCAAACCCGATCGAAGTCGTGGATTTTTAAGGGCGAAAAAATCCTTCGTACGCCTTCCTTCGGAGGGGAAGTAAAGCCGGCTGTCCCATGTTAGTAGATTTACTTGCATGTAAAAGATCCTCAAGCCTAAATGACGCCTCTGAGCTAACTTCAAATCGCTTGTTTCTCACCCAAGAAATACCTCCTTTCTCTGCTAGTTCGTGAAAGGAGCGTAGCAAAATTTGCGTGGTCAGACGGAAGAGCAGACCTAATGGCCTGAGTCTCGCCACGTAAAATAAGGCATCAATTCAATTCAATTAAATGTAACAGCTTCACATACACTAAAAGCGAGAGGACGACACCATTCCACCCTTCCACAGACAATAATAACCGCATCCACATCACCATCACTACCAACGCCACCATTGCAACCGGCAAAACTACTATCATCACCATCAACCGCTGGGAGATACCTGGTTGGGGAAAACCCTGATGGCCTACGGTAGGCAAGCGTCAGATCTTTCAATCCAGCGAGGGAAGTTTAACGCCACCTCTCGAGGAAAACATACCCTACACTTACGTGAATAACGACCTTAGCCGTTGATGTGCTCCAAACACAAGACCCACCAATATCTTTACGTTCGTCACCATCAGCATCACCATGAGCACCATCCGTCGTCACCATCACCTCGGCATCATCACTGTTCACTACTGACACCATTACCAACAAGGTCACGTCGATTTCCAATCATCACCACATACACCACTACTGTCATTTTTGACGTATCTATCGCCTACTCCATCATCCCCGTCACAATTTTCATTCCCATCACCAACAACCCAATCACTCTCGCCATTCAATATGCTTCGTCCCCCAATTCCCCCCCCACCCTACCTCGCCTCGCAGAATCACCTCCACTACCAGCATCATCATCACCGTGACCACGCCAATCTCCAACAAGCCCCAGCACAACCAACACCACCCCTGACACTGGTCGTCGTCGCCATCTCCACCACCGTCTCCCTCCTTGCAATCGCCATTCCAGATGCCTCGTCGCCCGCCGTCTCGAGCTCACTTTCGTCGGCTCAGGGGCGGTGGGCGAGGGCACATAAAACCTTGCTTACTTTTATTGCCTGGGGCGCATTGAGGCCCGTGATGAGGTGACACGTCAGCTGAAGTGGCGTGCTCGCCGCCAGCCGCCAGCCGAGCCGGGCCGGGCCGGGCCCCGCCCCCCAACCCCGAGGGCCGGTCGTTGAGCGCGCCGAGTGCCTGCGCCAGCTCAATTTGAAGGCGGCGCGCGCCGAATAGAAAGGACACCGCGGAAATGGTTTGCGCTCGCCCCCTCGTACCTGCCGAGGGCCTCTTCCCGGAACCTCGCTGCCGCCCCGGGCTATCGCGTTTCATCCGGCAACGGGACGGAAATTTATCGCTCCTTATTGATTTCGACACCTTTTTAAATTAAATAACATAGATTGCCATGAGATGATGTATATTGATACAATAACACATAACATTTTATATTCATATTTATAATCTAAAAATTTTTAAAAAAAATTAAATAACATAGATTGCCCTCAGATGATGTATATTGATATAATAACACTAATAACATTTTTATATTCATATTTATAATCAATTACTAAATGATAATACCGACCACCTACGCGAATGTGTTTCACACTTCTCGCCCGAATACAATTCAATTTAGCTACGATATTAACAGTTAATTATCTTAAAAGCGGCTAAAAGAAGTTATCGTCTGTGAGTTAGTTGATTATGCACGTGTACGATAGCGTCAGGGTATAATTACTAACGAGCACATGATTAACAGCTATGTGTAATATTCATGTTATCGGGCTCGATAGTCTCTTCAACATTTTAGCATATTTTCTAACTGTATGTCTGTCGAGTTAATGATGTTATTTTAACTTCAGAAGTACCCCTTCTCAGAAGGAATATAATAATGAGCCAACCTATCTACTACCAAAATTCGTCTGTATTGAATATAACAACGAGTGTTTTAATCTAATCCCAAAACATAAATGCTCGTAACAGTTTGTAAAGGCAATTGGATAGATTTAAACACTTTTATAAAAATACTAGATGAATATCCGGTATTTCTCAAAATCATTTGTTAAACATCATTATACATCCCCGATTCCACAGAACGCCCCGTGACCACCCAGACCCTCTTCCACCACCTTCCACTCTTCGCATCTCCCTGGCCTCTCCGCCTTCATCACTAGATTCGGCATTTTAGGCACAAAAAGTGATGATTTAGGCACCTTGCACCCTGGCTCATAAAAAAATCAAATATTACACGAACTCAGTATTCTTCCTCTAAAATCCTTTATCCTCCATCTCTCAGATAAATTTTATTCTTCTCTTTCTTATTCTCCTGCTTATACACCTTTTCATCTCGGAAAGTTAGTCCTTTTCCTTGGACAGTTAATCCTTTACCGTGAATAAAGTCACGTTATTTAAAAGATCTCTTACATCCTCTATAGTTAACGTTTCTCCCTGAAACTCTTATTTATTGTATACATTTTCATTATTATATTATTTTATAACCATTGTTTATTTTTAAGTTATTTCTGTCTCTCCAAAATCAAACAATAATACTTATAGATGATAATAGTATGTTTAGAGGTTCCTTTTTAAGTATCTTCTTATATTGTATTTGATGTTAATGTAATATTCATATCCTTCAAAGAGAAATTTTTGTCGAAAAAGAATCAATAAATACATTAAAAAAGCACTTAAAAGGGTAACAAAATTAAGAAATTCGGCACTTAGGCATGAAAAGTGACGTTTTAGACACTTAAAATAGGTTGCAAAATGATGGAGCCAGGCATTTAAAAACATTAGAGATGAAAAGTTGATTCTGGCATCTAAATCTGGTCACAAATGGATTAAACTAGGCACTATAGAGAAGACAAGTATTTTTTCATTGATGAGAGTAACCACTAGCATATTATATGATTCACTGTCATTTCTTTTCATTTCATTCATTCTTTCTTAGCCTTTCATTCTCGGCCTGTCAAAAGAGCAGCTATATCTGGAATGGGTGCAATTGCCTAAAAAGAGCGTGCTGATCTGAGACGAGGGTGAAATCGCCTTTATATGGCCATGCAGAGCTCTTTATATTCGATGTCTTGAGTGAATGACTTCGGTGCTATTGTACATTCAATCAGAGAATATTCGCGTTTCGAAAAATTTGGGAAACTACTTGCGTTTCGGAATAACAAATTCAAAGATGAGTACTTAGAACCTGCTAATCCTTGAAAATTACTTGATTGAGGCAAGATTAAGAAAAATAATTAAAATATGTATCAACCGCCCATTTAGGGCATTTTAAGTTCTATTAGATCAATAAATCAATTTTTTTTAATGATTCCTAAATAACTTGAATTATTTTCCACAACCTCCTACAGGAACTAAATAGGCATTTCTTCTAAAATCCTAGACTACTCATCATACATCAGCCATCTCTGCTCGCACAGTGCGTCCAGCCCAGCCAGCAAGCTCCACTCATCCTCCACGCTCAACCCGTCCCACACACTCTCTACTCATCCGGCACGCTCTTGCCGCCCCAGCACCCCCGGCCCGTCAACAACGCCTCCTAAGTACCTTACGAGTAGCATATTTTTTTGTTCGAGTAACATTTTGTAACATAACAAAATTTGGGGTAACATATTAGAATGGCGAATCACCTATATGTTTCCGCCTTCACAAGAAAGATCTTGAATTATTAGGCGGAGCAATGGCTCCACTGTTTCAATTTTTTTGTTTACAAACATATTTACAAATACATACATTTTTATTCAGTTGAAAAAATTTTTAACTGCTAAACCTCAGGATAAGATTCTTTATGCAGAAAAAAGAGGGTAATACATTTTTCCTGAACGAAGAATTCACTTCTGAAGTTTTACCCTTGAGTTTTGTTACATACAATATATTATTGTTTCTTTATGTACAGTTAATATAAAATAAGCTTTTCATTGCCAATATACCACAACAGATTCGTTTTGAGCGTTTTCGTAAAGAAAAGAAAACATTCTCGGTCTTTAAATCACAAGGTCTTACATTGAAATAGTCACATCTAGCCTAAATTCGTAATTATTCTTTCAAGATTAGTAAGATTGATTTTCTGTATTTTTCTTGAGTTCCAAGATGTATGAGGAAACCGTAGTCGCCATTCAAAAGGCCAGAGAATAAATAAATACATTACATTTATTAGAACTGCAATTGGGTATAACCCGGTGGCAGTTAATGACAATAATTGCAAAAATTACAACACTTACATTAATAATAATACTAAGAATGATAATAATAATAACAATAATAATAACATAAACAATAATAATAATAATAATAATAATAATACCGTACAATACAGTACAAGACAAAAAGCAGCATTGAAAAGAGCATTGATCGCGTTCACCGCACTTCACTTCACTACACTACACTACACTACACTTTTTTGCTTTGAATTACACTGACCATCACTTCATAGCACTTCACCGCACTACACAGCACATACTCATTTAATATCTTGCTCTAATTTGTTTCTAAAACTTCGGACACGGAGAGGAAAAGCTTTGAAAACTGCTGCAGGTAAACTGTTCCAATCTCTAATTGTTCTGTTATGAATGCACAGTTTAATTTCTGCGCGTTTTGGAAATTAGCAATAAATACTAGTGGCCTGCAGAAGCAAAAATGCTGCTGAACAAAACCGCACAAAACGTGAATAAAAATGAAAGAATAGCACGCATACTGCTCAAGAAAAAATATTAAAATATTTTCATATAACACTAAAATAAATTATGTATTAAAAAACAGAATTTTCACAAATACTTAAATAACATAGTATAATGCAGACATTGCACGACTATATTTTACGCACCAATATTGTAAAAAAAGTTGCTGTTCCATTACGTAACATGTAAATAGCTAGAATTCAATAGCAGGTGGCACCTTTCTTAGAGCCTTGCTGTAGCTTAACGTCAGCTGTGACGCAAACAGTTATGCACTGAGTATGTGAATTTAGTCGACCTACGCAGAATAAGATAGGAGGAATAACACAATCAAATAAGAGGAATAACAAATCGAAACTGTTTCAGTTTTTCCGAGTTCTTGGGTATCTAACAAATCCATATGTGCTCATGTGGCCATATGGGCTCAATGTCCTCATATGGCTGGAGGTTTAGTTTTCTTTCAATTTCTGGGCAAATTGAATAAAGAAACATTAATCTTCAATCGATATGTCAGAGATACAACCGACTCCGGAAAACAAAGTTACGATAGCAACTATGCTATTTTCGTTATTCAAACAGTTCAGTTATACATTTTTTGTTCTGAGAAACAATATTTATGTGACTGAAGATTCGTTGCGAAGACCATACTGTTGAGTATTTTAGTTATTTCGGGCATATTTTATATAGTCTTGTAATTAACAATTTTTTGCCGAGTGTAAATGAATACTTCTTTTATGGGTTTCATTTACGCTATCTTTCTCCTATTTGATATAATATGATCGCTGCAAGCCTTCCTAAGAATTATTATTGGCTATTTTTCCCTGTTTTAATATCTGCTGAATCATGATCCGCCACAAAATGTGCATTCAGTTTGTAATACCAATAATTTCTCATGACGTACTTTCAAGACATAAATAGAGCAGCTTTAACTTTTCTATCGTACAGCATTTTACCAAAGTTATTAACATATCGATTCATTATTTCCTGTAAAAATCTTATACATACTATAAACATGCCGTTATTTGCTATTTCGAAAATTTCGAATACTTTAATCTACGAGTAATTTTCTTGCGAGAGTGATAAAGTGAGAACGTAAAATCAATTTCTAGAGTTGAGAATGAATCACACGTCAAGGGAGTCTTTGACCCTAGCCGAGAGGAAGTAAGTCATCCTATATTCGTTGTATCTGATGCATTTTGTTAGGAAAATTAATAATAAAGATGTTAATGAAAACAGCAATACGCACAATAAACCTGCCGTATGCTTCCAGTAATATCTTAACCTTAATTAAAACGGCGTATATTCACAGGAATAAAAACTGTAACGTTGAATTTTCACAGTAATCATTAGTGATTGCTTAAAACAGTTTTTTAATGAATTTTCCAATCAAACCTCATTTCAAATATTCGAACAATTATTGTGAAAGAAACAACTGAAATTCCCTGTAAGATAAAACTCACATGAAACTGCCGAACCAATCACTTGAATGTTAATGACCGTTATAGCGACAATGTTCGGTTCTCTTCAGCGACAAAGTCAATGAGAACCAAAGCCGCTGTGACGGAAGCACCGCCCGCTACCACGCTCAACCTACTTTATCGCCCCCTCGCTTTTCATGACCACATTACGAAGGAAAGGAACATTTAATTTAACACGTCGACTTGTTGTACGTCGTAAAACAGGATCATAAACTCGTAAGGGGAGTTCAGAAAAGGGCCACGAGCGCCCTTCTGCGAATCCTTTCGCTAGGAGACCTTCACTTGTAGAAAGTAATTGAAGCCGCTGTGGGCATCCCACGACCAGTTGAGCGTTGTCGATACATCCCTCTTCGGCTGCCTCTTATTATACTACCTGTTGTAAAGCTAGGAAAAAGGACAGTAAAACGAAGAATGAAAGTAACAAGAAATGCATACAAAAAGGACATTCACGTTAGTTACAGTAAATCATATTTATACCAAAAAAGATTACAGTAAATCGCTTTTCGTTCTATGAATACTTTTTGGTATTATGTTTTTGCGAGCTTACGTGTTTCTCAGAGTAGAAATTTCACTTGTAGAAAGTAATTGAAGCCGCTGTGGGCATCCCACGACCAGTTGAGCGTTGTCGATACATCCCTCTTTGGCTGTGTCTTATTATACTACCTGTTGTAAAGCTAGGAAAAAGGACAGTAAAACGAAGAATGAAAGTAACAAGAAATGCATACAAAAAGGACATTCACATTAGTTACAGTAAATCATAATCATACCAAAAAAGATTACAGTAAATCGCTTTTCGTTCTATGAATACTTTTTGGTATTATGTTTTTGCGAGCTTACGTGTTTGTCAGAGTTGAAATTTCACTTGTAGAAAGTAATTGAAGCCGCTGTGGGCATCCCACAACCAGTTGAGCGTTGTCGATACATCCCTCTTCGGCTGCGTCTTATTATACTACCTGTTGTAAAGCTAGGAAAAAGGACAGTAAAACGAAGTATGAAAGTAACAAGAAATGCATACAAAAAGGACATTCACTTTAGTTACAGTAAATCATATTTATACCAAAAAATATTACAGTGAATTGCTTTTCATTCTATGAACACTTTTTGGTATTATGTTTTTGTCAATGATCTTATGTGTTTGTCAGAGGTGTTGCTATATTTTATTTAACACTATAATCAATTGATTAACAACCAATATGACAACTTTCTTGTCAAATTAGCATCGATCAACGAAACTTTCTGTATCATTTAATAATATTTATGCATTTAAAATTTCACGCTCTTGAAAATGGCAACTCTTTATTTCCTTGCTCTCCACCAAAATCATTTGCGTTAATGTTTTAGTATTACAATGCTTAGATCGAAGTTGTATCATTCTATTAAACATAAACTCAGTCTGTGCATTTAATCCGTCAAGATTTTAGTGCTGTGAAAAAACAAAGAATCTCTGCCACATATTACCAGTTTAGTTTATATTTTTCGTTTAATATATTACAGTTACATACTCTATAAAGCTTTGACTAAGGCCGACAACACCTGACATACCTTTCGTTAAGGTTTTAATAACTATTTGTAAATGTGAAATTCACAAATTTTGGTATGCCTTTAGTTCTGACATCACAATTTACTATAAAATTTGTTCAAAATTCTGCTCACTACTTTTGCAAGCTTTACCTATTATAAGAGGTAATTGCTTATTACTTAATGAATTATATCACTATTTGCATTATTATAAGATAGTATTTGATAATTATATCTCATAGATTTACATAATAAAATCCTACACATTTGTTCCACCAAATATGGGCCACCCCACGGTTTACGATATCCAAAAGTAGTTTTCCTTCAACAATTTGGAATCATGGGACAAGCAATATGCCGTAGAGATATTGTCCGGAATATATTTCGTTTTTGAGAAATTTATTCATTTTTGAATTTTTAAACGGAACTGTATATTTTTCTCATTAACAATGGAGATATCATATAAAGAGGATGACATGTTTCATTTGTTAATGTTTTGTGAGCATCTTTGCTATAAAATTATACCTTGGGACATGTGGTTTAAAATTAAATCCAAAAAAGTCCGTGGCTATTCGTCGGAGGTTTTTGTCTGAAATCGTTGCAGCGAGCAAGAAAAGAAAGAAAGAGAAAAATAAAGTGAAGTTTGATGATTTGGCAGAGCCCCAAATTCGGGCATCATAGGGCTACATAGCGCTTGGGAAATGAAATCTAAAAAACTATTGGTGTAAAAACACTCGTCATAGACTCCACCAACAGCAAAACTCAGTGCCCCTCGAAAAAATACTCCTACGAGGAACGCGACCGAAATGGTTCGAGAATAACGCCGAAGTTTCCACGCTGGGGCGCATAGAATCGTATAGTTCCTCAGAGTTGCATGGCGTCGCACTCTGTCGTTCCGAAGCGCGGGCCGGCTTTTAGTGTGCAACTTTCATGTTAATCCGCCGTAATAAATTTTCCCCTTCTTACTTTTAATTCCCCGCGTAACATTTTAAAACTCATAAATACACGTGTTAGCGAGCAAGGACGGCCAACAGACCCTAATCCTCCGTGACCACGGGAGCCGGCAGGCTACCCGAGCACTTTTTGTGCCACCTTGACTTGGCGACTTAGCACCGGAGTACGTTTCCTCAACTCGTTAGAGATAAGGAAAACCACGCACGGTTTTAATGAAACCGGGAGATATTTTGTGCTGCCTGGTTGACGTAAGGTTCAATGCAGGTTTTGGGTGAGGAACGTAGTAAAGAAATGAGCAGTGCGATCTGAAATGTTATACGACGGAAATACGACGGGACAAGACAAGGACATTTCTGCCCATAGAGTCTGAAAACGTTACTGCCCGATTAATATTTTACTTAAGCGAGAGCTAACTACTCTGATCAATATTTGTTAGATTGGTTTTATAGAGACTACTTCGCAGAATTTTTATCTATTTGTTTTGGAACATTTATCTATTTGTTTAAAGGGCATAGATACATTTACTTTTTCATTTATCTCCCATCTTCTTCTTTATCAAGACAATATATCATGATTTCATTCTTTCTGTGCCTTTCCATCGCCTCTCTCTCTCTCTCTCCCTCTCTCTCTCTCTCTCCCTCTCTCTCTCTCTCCCTCTCTCTCTCTCTGTCCTTCATTCGACGATCTAATTTATCAATGTACGCAGGTCTTCAATCATATAACATCAAATCACATTATCTGTTAACACTTACCTAATTGCTCTTGCCAAATCGTTTCTCTATTTGTTTCTTCAACACTAATTTCTCTCTTCCTCGTCTTTTTTTATCGCTTCTCACCTTTCTCTAACTTTTTCATCTCTCCGAATCTAATTCCCTAGGTTCTTCAGACCTTTCAACACTGACTCTCTCCTCTCTTTGACCGTCTCCCGGTACCTCTCATCTTTCTCTCATTCTCACACATATCTTTGATTTTCTCATCTCTGACAGCTTCATCTCTCTGTATCTTATACTCATTATCTTTATTATCTCTATCTCATTGTTTCTATTTCTAACTTCCTCTTAACTACAAAAAAAGCACAACGATGATTCAATCACGAACCCGTTACGACCCAAATCGGATCCCAGAACGCGTAAACCCAAAGCAGGTGCGATTCGCTATTCCTGTCCGCGACCACTGAGCGCAGGCGACAGTCGCATGCGACGGCGGGCGCACGCGCGCCGCAAGACCGGCTGTGCAACCTGCAGTTTTACGTCCCTCGCGCGGTCGACGGGCGCGTACAACAGGTCCGCTTTAATCCGATTCGCCTGTGTACACAGTGCCGCTTCCTATAAGCCCTACAAAAGATAACGTCATGTTTATACAGCAATTTACGCTGTCGTGGCTGGGGACGCAATTAATCGATAGTTTCCTCTTTGCCGTAAAATGTTTAATTAAATGCACAGTATTTATGTACGCTTTGTGAAGCACAAAACTGCCAGGCAGAAGAATTTTGTTGGAAATCCACTTTGTGCGTTTGCATGCTGAAATAAAAACAATTCCGCAACCTGAAACACACTTAAACGTAATATCAAAATTTCCTGGACATCTAAATAATTTTTGTTTGAGATAATTGCTCTGGGACGCCCAATGTTTGGCTCACAAAACCTTGTTTCTCATTTCACGGTAATTAGCTGTTGTAACTTTAAAAATGTAATCAGAATTATTCATTTCCTAAATATTTGTCTTTTGACAATTTCAAGTATTGCTTTCGCCTATATTCCAGCTGCGTCCTACAAAATATCTAAAACTTCTCATGATTTACGTAATATTATAACTGTAATACAAATATATTTCTATATTACAAAGATTAAAGTAATAGCTCTAGAATGTCATAATACAGAGTAAAGTTATCGAATTTAACAGTTCGTAAACGACCAATAACGTACAGTGAAGACCTGTGTTAATAACCCGTAAATAATTAAAATTCGAACAAGTTCATAATAAAAAAATACAACAACCGAGCTCGCTCACCCCATTTCATCCTTCTTCTCTCTCCCTCCCTCTCTCTCTCTCTCTCTCTCTCTCTCTCTCTCTCTCTCTCTCTCTCTCTCTAATAGCATCTCCAACGACTATTGAGGTACCTTCATGGTAATGGAATATTAAGAGTCTCGCTAGAAAACCAGAAAACAAATAATTTATTACAATCTATAATTAATGCTGCAATAGTTGCTTATGAGGGAGGGATAATTTAATTCCATGTGTCATCTTTCAAACAAAAATGTATTTACTACTATGGTTAGAAGATGAATATTTTTAAATACGCTTTTAAAACATGACATCTTCCTATTTTTTATAAAATTAAGTGTAACTAAGCTCAAATAATGGAACTTAATTGGACTTCGATTTCAGTAACTTCTGTCGAAATATAAAATGTTCGAGAAAAAAAATATTTATTTTTGGCCGCAAAATCGAAACCGCCAACCTACAAATCAGTAATTAAAAATTTTAAAGCTCCCCATATCGCAAGGTATCTGACGGTCAGAAGGAGGCTTGAAAAACAAAAAACAAGAAGCACAGGTGGGTACTGTGGGTTTTCCTCGAAAATGTTAACTTAATATTCCAAGCATTTTGAAAATTGGTATGTCAATTTCTTTAGTTATTTTGATTTCTCAATTTGAAAGCGAAAATTTATCCGGAATAGCTTTAACGACGCTACAACTAAAGACAAGAAACTGCCACCCTAATTTTCTGAAGATTTCATTATAAAATTAACGAGCGATTTCCTTACTAGAGAAAACTTCGTGATTTTACGAATTAAGACAGCTGTTTGACGTCCATGCTATAAGCAAAGTTTGGGCAAGGGCCAGAGAACTAGTGCAAACCCATCTGTCAGACGCAACTGCTGTTACTGGTCCTTTCAGAGAGGCAAAGGCCGTAACTCCGCCTCGTGGAGTGACTGGGAGGGGGGGGGGGAGCGAAGCAGAAACCAGCCGCATGGTCCGCTGGGGTGCAAGCGAGTGGGGCCAGGAACGGTTGAGACGGAGCTGCTAGTGCGGGCAGAAGTGGGGAGGAATGGGGATGAATGGCGAGGAGTGGGGGCGGCTCGAGACGACGCGTGGCGGCGCGGGGTGGTGGCGCTGGGCGGGGGGGGGGGGTCGCGAGGTGGGGGCGCGGAGCGGCGCTGTAAGGAGTTGGAGCGGTGGAACGCAGCGGGCTGAGACTGAATGGGGGCAGGGTACGTCGGACAGTACGGAGAGAAGTTGGGATGAATTGAATTGAATTGAATTTGCCTTATTTTGCGTGGCGAGACTCGGGGCCATCAGGCCCGCTCTTCCGTCTGACCACGCAAATTTTGCTACGCTCCTTTCACCAACTAGCAGAGAAAGGAGGTATTCCTTGGGCGAGAAACAGGCGATTTTGAATTTAGCTCAGAGGCGTCATTTAGGCTTGAGGATCTATTACATGCAAGTAAATCTACTAACATGGGACAGCCGGCTTTACTTCCCCTACGAAGGAAGGCGTACGAAGGATTTTGTCGCTCTATAGATGGGAGTAGAGGGGGTTAGTGCGGGGCTGTACGAAGCGCACAAGAAGGAACGAGGCGAGGTCGAAAAGGAGCTTGGTGGCGAGGGGAGGGGGGGAAGCGGGGCGGTGCTGGACGGCGAGAGTGATGTGAGGAGGCTGGCGCGGGGAAGGGCGCTGGATGGGACGTGAAAAGGGAGACAGCCCAAGGGTCGGGGAGGGGTCACGGACGGCAGTGTTGGATGAGAAATTGCAAGTGGTGGGGAAAAGCGCGGGAGGGCAGCGGGATTTGTGACGAATTTAGGAAGTGAGCGAGGCAGTGAACGGGGAATGAGCGGGGAGGTGGGTGGGAAGATGAGCGGGTACAGGAGTGGACAGATGAGTGGGGAGATGAACGGGGAGGTAAGTGGATATATGAGCGGAGAGTTAAGGAAAAGAGATGTCTGGAAAGGAGAACAGGGGGTGGGCGGGGAGGGGAACAGGAGCAGAGTGGGTGAGCGGGAAGAGAGCAGAAGAAAACGAGAAGAGAGTGGGGAGGAGAGAGAGGAAGTAGGGAAGAAAAGAGGGAGGAGAGTTGGAAGAGTGTGGGAAGAGAGCGGGAAGAGTGCGAGAAGGAGCTCAGATAGGTGAGCGGGGAGCAGAAGGAGGGAGATAGCAGAAGAGCGAGTAGAGAGCGAGAAGAGAGTAGGGAGGAGAGTGACAAGGGAGTGGGAAGGGAGCGGGGAGGAGAGAGAGGAGATCCGGGAGAGAGCGGGTCATGGGCGATTGGGGAGTGGGGGAGAGCGAGGAGTGAACAACGTGTACGGCGAGAGCCGAGGTGCAGGAAGTGCGCATGGAGTGGGGCGGGTGGAGTGGGGCGCATGGAGTGGGGAGTGGTGGGGTGGAGTGGAGTGGGGCGGGTTGCGACGCACGAAGGGACGCGACACGGGGCGCGGTGCGAAGCGCCGGTGGGCGACGTGGGGCGGTCCGCGACGGGGCGCGGCTGCCCTGGGCGCGTGCCGCCTCATTTGCCGCGTGGCGGCGCCTGGCCGGGCACAGGGAGAAGCCCTGCCTGCCAGAGGGAAGGCGAGCTGCCGCCGACGCGACGGCAGCGCTTGCCCTGCATCGGCGGTGGAGGGTCGAAACCGCAGCGCGCCACACGCGACGCCCCAATCGCGCGCCGATTGCTTCGCTGCCTTCAATTCGCGCCGACTGCCAACGGCTTCAAATGTGGTTAAGACTCAATAGGGCACTTGCGATGTCAGTAGACCATCTCCTTTGTCGTGTGAGCTCAGTTCATTATCGTTCATGGAGCTAAATGACCTTGTAATGTTATGGAGGATAAATGTTTCTCAAACATCTCACGGTGTGTCAAAAACGAGAACATTAATAATAATAATAATAATTATTATTATTATTATTATTATTATTATTATTATTATTATTATTATTATTATTATTATTATTATTACAATCAAGAGTTTTGAAATTAAAATGAGCCTAATGTGAGGCGTGAAAAAATAGATCATACAAATAGTTATTGGAACCCACGTATTTATTCTGCAAAAGATTTATAAAAAACTTCATCGAACTCTCATGTCAGTCAAAAGAATGGGAAGTGTAAGTTATCGCTGTATTGGTAGCAACCATTTTCACGAACAACCTTTATTGGCAACAACAATTTCTAGGACCCGATCACTGAATTTGTTTCTATTGCCGAAAAAGACACCGTGACAGCATATCTTCCGGTCATATAAGTGTCATATTTTTGTCTGTTAACTTATTAATATTTTTAATGTTATATTTTTGTTTTTCGTTTCTCTCGTACTTATTTATATAACAACATTTATTCATAAAATATTTTCTGAAATACGAAAATATCATACGAATCTATTTGCTGGTAAATTATGCAATCGCCCGCAAATAAACACATTATCGATTAACTAGATACACAATGCAGGTCGTTTTGAATGTCAGAAATAACCGTGATCTTAAGACACTTCCATAGAGGACGTGTTTAGAGTTTCTCCTGATAATGTATGTCCAACTCGAACTTGCTGACCACGATTTATCACGAATATCACTACAGTTCGCCTATCTTTAGAGGACTCTGCAACTCTTCAGAAAGAAACAGTACATTTTATATCATTTTAAGTATGGAGGTAATAGGGTATTGATGTTTAATACTTTTTGTTAAATATTGTATTTTCTGTTTTGTGAATATTCATCATCTTAATTTTGTGTTCTAAGAAGTTCTACTTGCCAAATTTAGCCTAATTTAAAATAAAAAGCGAAACGTAATATAATTGTAAATATCCACAAATATCGGACATTTTTATATTTTAAAACATGTTTATGATTGAAACAAAACATTCGTGGTTTAATGTGGCTAAGATTTAAAACTGCCGTAATATTTGTAGTACTTATATTATTGCTAAGTGCATTACAACTACCGTAACGTTTTTCAATTCCATTTCTGTCAGTACGGCAATTTTACCTACGATGTTGAAAAGCATTAATCGTATAAAATACCATTTCAAACAATGCCCCTGTGTTGTTGGTTTCATCAAATGTATTTGACATTTTTGTTCATTTGTCTTTTTACGTAGATAAATAGATTTTATCTACTTCCTGTATTTTATATTACGATATTGTATCTGAGAGATATTCATGTGACAATTTTTGATATCCATTCCACACAAAGAAAATATTCTTAATCGACAACATCACTTTGTCAGTAGAAACACAACTCATCAGATTTACCCACGAGAGTCGATGGAGTCAGAATCGGATTGAGGATATATTTGCGAAACGCCGTAAATCCGATGAAAGCCCTCCGGACAATAATTCTTTGTCGCATTCCCAGGCTGACGATTGGAGTCCTTCCATCGCGCGCGTGCTTCTTTGATGTCTCGTCGCGCGTTAACGCGTCAGCCAGGCAGATCAGCCCGCAGCGTCCGCGCCGGCGACGGTGGCGGCGCCACCGCCTGCGCGGGAAACAAAAGCGAGTGCGGCGCGCACCTGGGCCGGCAGCATTCGCGTGAATCTCGGCACAACAGTGCAATAAAGCCGCATTAGCGCGCGCAACAGCATTAACGCGCAGCGAGCCAAGCGTCAAAGGGCGCGGCGCGGCGCCGCGAGGGTGGGGGGTGGGGGGAGGGTGTAGTGGACGTGCATGGTGACGGACAGTCGTGAGGAAGACGCCAGGGGGCGGATTTGCGGGTGGCGGGTTGATGTAGGGTGGAGCGAGAGAGTGCTTGAGATGGGTGGAGGGGTGTGGGATGTGGGATGTGGGATGGGATGGAATTGACGAGACCTGTGGTAGGTAGAGAGAGAAACTAAAGGGAAAGGGAGGAGGTAGGGCGAGGAAGTAAAGTAAGGAGGCAGAGGGAGGTATGATAGGGAGGTAGGATAGGATAGCGAGGGGGAGTGGTGGTGTGTGGGAAGGAAGGGGACACAAGAGGCTATGCCTGGAAGTTAGGGTCGACATGCAGGGCAGTAAGGCAGGGTGGAAAAGCAAAGTATATAAAGTGTGTGTGAGGTGAAGAATCTCATCCTGAGAGTTTATCGGGCAATAAATCGAGGTGAATAAATAAAAAAGGATTGGACGCGTAGTCGGGTGAAGGGAGTAGTGCAGGCGCGTGAGATAGAAGGCACGAGGGGTTTGGCAGAGGATATAGTGCAGGGGGAGAACAAGGGAAAATGCGGCGAGGACAGACTTTGTGAGCGAAGGGTGAGTTTAACGGCACAGTGCGTGACTTGATTATTGTTAGGTGGAGCGCGGCTGGGCGGGGACGACTGGAGCAGGAGTGCGTTGGTTCAAGGATGCTGTTCGCTGGCACGCATACTCCTATGATCGTTAGTCCCGTATGTTGTATCCCGGGAGGTCCCTTTTGCTTGAATGAGAGATTGGGGCGCCGACCTACATATTAGTTTACAACTTCTGCGGATTTTCCGCTTCAAGTATCACCCCAGCTAATCACCGCTCCAACCGGTACAAGTTCAAAGCGCCCGAGTGGCCTCACGGCATGTATAGTAGTACAGTGCATGTAATTGCGAATGTGTCTGTCTGTGTGTGTGTGTTTAGGAACAGATTTTGGAACACAAATGAATTAATAAAAATTCGTGACCCTTTTGTTAAGGTCTTTGCAGTCACTGGCCTGGTGAGTAGCCACGTTGAGAGATGGAAGGTAGAAAGGCATTATGAGTGCGTGTCGGATTTTGTGTGAGGGGCGAGCGTTGCGCGGGGGAGGGGGGTGAGGTGTGGCAGGGAACTTTAACGGGGTTTTAAGGCGGGAGGAGCGGGTACGATAGGGACAGGCCCGGGAGGAGTCTGGGAGCGACGGGGCAAGGTGTTAGTGAGGCGTGGAAGGGAGGGGCGGGGCAAAGTGTAAGTGAGGCGTGGAAGGGAGCGACGGGCCAAGGTGTTCGTGAGGGCTGGAAGGGAGGGGCGGGGCAATGTGTGAGGCGTGGAAGGGAGGGGCGGGGCAAGGTGCAAGTGAAGGGTGGAAGGGAGGGGCGGGGCAAGGTGCAAGTGAGGCGTGGAAGGGAGGGGCGGGGCAATGTGTAAGTGAGGCGTGGAAGGGAGGGGGCGGGGCAAGGTGTAAGTGAGGCGTGGAAGGGAGGGACGGGGCAAGGTGTAAGTGAGGCGTGGAGGGGAGGGGCGGGGCAAGGTGTAAGTGAGGCGAGGAGGGGAGGGGCGGGGCAAGGTGTAACTGAGGCGTGAGAGGGGCGGGGAAAGGTGTGAGGCGTGGAAGGGACGGGCGGGGCAAGGTGTAAGTGAGGCGAGGAGGGGAGGGGCGGGGCAAGGAGTAACTGAGGCGTGGGAGGGGCGGGGAAAGGTGTGAGGCGTGGAAGGGAGGGGCGGGGCAAGGTGTAAGTGAGGCGTGGAAGGGAGGGACGGGGCAAGGGGTAAGCGAGGCGTGGAGGGTAGGGGCGGAGCGCACGCGTTAGGGATTGTATGAAGCGAGGGTTGCGTCTGCGAGGTAGCGAGGAGCGGGGCAAAGCAATGAGGATGTGATGCGGGAGTGGGGTGTTTGCGCGGCGCGTGACGGGAACACAGTGGCGAGAGGCAAGCTTGGGGCGAGGCGTGGTGGGGGTGGGGCGGGCCAAGTAAAATACAGACAGGGAATGCAGGTAAAACGCGAAGCTCGTAGCCGGAAACGCGATTACGCGAGGGCGTCGGGACGGCGTCAGGGACTCGTCGGGGAGACGAGTGGGGCGGCGTGGCAGCGGGAAATGCCGTCCCTCACGAGAAAGGGCGGAGGCCGCATAGGCGCTGGATCTCACCGGCAACACGGCAACGGACTCCCACCGGGGAAATAACGATAAACTTGCGCGATCTTGTAGAGTGAAAATTGCCTTGCAGAAGCTTTCATTTAGCCAGATAAAAGTTCTGCTTCGAAAATGAACTCCAGTAGCGGCAGAATTTGTCTAGATAGGAGGAATCTTAAGGAAAAGTCTGTAGCACTACGTGGAAAAATGAATTCAATGAAAGTAATCTAATACAACTAATCTTTATAAAAAACGTTGTATTGAAAAATGCAAACTGGCTTCTTTTCGGAATATGAATAAGAATAATTGAATGAAAATATTTCTTTCTGTCCAAACAAATTCAGGACTGAAGAGGAACATTATGAGCATTTATACTGAATAAAACAATTCGCCATTATCAATATATCCAAAGAACATTAAGCACATTCTAAACATCTAAGGAATTAATAGTTTATAAATGCATAGCATTTTGTTTTGGGACGCAGGAAGAGAGTTGAAGGGCATGTAATTGTGCATACAAATGCATTAATACCACTCTAAACACAAGCGCATAAAAGGAACACAAAAGTAACTTTTTCCAGAAATTTATTCGACGATATGATTGTAGAGTATGTGATTGTATGTTAAGACAGCATACATTTAAAATCATGTCTCCCAGGGCTGTTTAGTACCAAAGAAAGATGTCTTATTAAAAAAACTGTGCCTGCACAACGAATTTGTGGCAATATTAGAACAAATGTTTGAGTGTCAAAGAGTACAGGAAATAATTTTAAAATCTCAAGAAAAATGAGAAGATAAAATGAGAGGACAAAATCAAGATTAAGGATTCAGCATAAATATTAATTTAAATATTCACACCTGAAAATAATATTTGGAAAAAACAAGATGTATACAAACATGCATAGATTGTGAAGGAGGAAGTGAGGGGATTTGAAGAGATAAGGAGCAGAAGAACGAAAGTTCGGAATTATTTGCACATTTGAAAATGTAGATACTTAAGCTGAAGTAACTCAGAATTCCCAATGTTATATCAAATAAATTCAATCCACTAATGAGGAAAAGGAATGAACGTTATCGATAGTGAATATTAATGAAAGTAACTTCATTTACTTTCCCTGCAGGCTCCTATCTTCTCCTTCACGTCTCCACGCGTTGCCTGGTCTGGCCCTATTGGGACATGCCCTGTTCACACGACTGCCCCGCAATCCGTAATGCCCGAATGCATTGTAGTTCGTGCAGTAGTCACCCGCGCACCTGTAAAAGAGCCGCCACAGCGTGTCAGCGAAGGGACAGCGGCACCACAAGAAGATACGGGCGCCGCTCACAAGAGGGCGGTAAAAGCGGGCGCACCGGAGCCGACTCGCTTGAGTAGTTGGAATAGAACGCGTCACCGGCCGTATGACACGGCCAGTCAGCGAGCCCTCAGCCCAGAGGGCTATAAGACGGCGCACAGCGAGTGGTGAGGCATTTGGCAGCGAGTGGTGAGGCATTTGGCGCCTTTCCGCAGTGTTGTGAGTATTGAAGTGCGGAGTACCAAGTGACTACGTGATCGACCTGAGTAACGGACTTTTCCCCTGGATTCTGGTAATCAGGGCCCGGCAACTCTCCATCAAAATTGCGGACAAAGCTAGAGGTTGCTACTATAGGATGCATTAGTGTCGCCGGATACAGCTGCTGGTAAGGCTCGCCAACTTTCGCACATAAAAATTGGTGAAGAAATACGAATACACTTTGATTATGAGCGATTTCTAAAATAAATTACAAAAGAAGTGAAATACTATGTGTTTATCTTCTAAAATACATTTATTCATAATAATACACGCATGAAAGAAAAGGTAACGCGAACAGTGGCGCGATCTTTTGTATCAAGCGCGTGTGTTTGCCGCCCTCGAGAACCCACGCGCGTTTTAAATAAACGTTGGTAGCAGTTCGTGTAAGAAGGTGATGTTCTATAGCGCGCCACTGTAATGGTCCCACCACCCCGATATGGGAGTTATAAGGCCCTGCTGGTAACAGTGACTATTGCTTTGTTAATTGGACATCTACTCGGTTTTATGGTAATTTTGGCTAGTCTTGGTACATCTTGAGGATAAATTGGTGAAAACGCTTGTTATTATTCTGTACATTGGAAATTGTAATAAACTTATCTTACAAAAACGTACTCGTTTTGGACATAAGAGTTTGCATCAAACAAACAATTGTACAGAAATGACATTTTTTCACCAAAACAAAAAACTTTGAAAAAATACGTTTCTTTAGGGACTATGTAAAGAGCAATAAGAGCTAAATCTGTAATGAAACGGTAATAGTTCCAGTGGTTTTCCCTCGGATTTGGTACGCCAGTCAATCAGACACTGACATTTATTGTAATACGTTGTGAAGGCTTACGCAGGAAACGGTGTGTAGGAGGGCGTGTAGGAGGGCGTGTAGGAGGGGCGTGTAGGAGGGCGTGTAGGGAGGGGCGTGTAGGAGGGCATGTAGGAGGGCGTGTAGGAGGGCGTGTAGGAGGGCGTGTAGGAGGGCGTGTAGGAGGGCGTGTAGGAGGGCGTGTAGGGAGGGCGTGTAGGAGGGCGTGTAGGAGGGCGTGTAGGAGGGCGTGTAGGAGAGCGTGTAGGAGGGCGTGTAGGAGGGCGTGTAGGAGGGCGTGTAGGAGGGCGTGTAGGGAGGGCATGTAGAAAGGGCGTGTAGAAAGGGCGTGTAGGAGGAAGCGGAGGAGGAGAAGAAGAGTGGCGAGGGGAAGGAGGGCGGCTGCAAGGCAGGCGGTCGGTGCGCGCGCCGATCCGTCGAGATGCACTCGGCGTCTTAATGAGACATGGACGCTTCGCGCCTAACGAGAGTTGTCGCTTCGAGGGCCTTGTTTAGCCGAGGGCCTTGTCACTCGCGATTCACTGCTCGGGGGCTCCGCTAAATGCACCCTGGAAATAGCACGCCGCGCCTCTCTCCCGCTCGGCGCTGGCGCGGGCGGCTGCGGCGGCTCGGCGGGCGATGGCCACGAAGCTGGGAGGCTGCTGGCAATGGAAGACCAGTACGACGATGGTGACTGTGATCACAATGACCATGGTAATGGCTAGGGGCGGAGTTTGATGACCTAAAACGTTTCAAAAACGATCAATATAAATGCTCTTCAAATGCTCTAAAAACAAAGAAAAATTATGTAAAAAATTGGTTTAAAACCACTTCAAATAAACAACTCAAGCTCTTGGATATATTCTTTTGTAATCCAGGCTTCTTCCTTTTTTTCATATGAACTCAGCTTCTAAACGTTTGTTTGGACTGTTCTTTAAAAGAACATCTCTGCCCTTACTTATCGCGAAATCGGTCGAATTGACAGTGGCGCTAATACCTTAGATTACAATAGCACAGGAACCTAGATGGCATAGTAATCACAACGGTTCACATTACAATAATGTGCAAAAAAGGCGAATAGGTTACCTAACAGGGGTGAACGTATGTTGCACCTCGTAAATATTTTTTGAAGCAAGTCCTATTAAATATCATTAAAATTGATTAAATCAGTGAAAATGCATTATAATTGACGTAAGAAGATAAAAAAAAATGATTTATTGGTCGAAATCGACGAAATGAGCTTTCTCTCAGTGGCAGTGCTTGTCTATATAAGATAAACATATATAGAACATAGAAAGACACACAAAGACAAGTTAAGAAACTTTATAGGGAATTGCTAGAGTAACTAGAAAGATATACAACACACATAAATGTTGCCATCACACGTAATTTCCTCTACGATTTTGGATGCTACTCACTCTAGAGAGCAAAGTCGTTAGTACCGCAGCATGTAGATTGTTCCAGTCAGTTATTGTCCGATTGCTAAAGAGTATTTGGCAACGTCGTTTCTGTTGGATATGTTACTGTGCATGGGTGATCCCCCCTTCCGAAATATTAAGGGGGTGATATCGGTGATGACGACGAAAGTGAAGGGCAAGGCGAGCAGGCATAGACGTAAAGTGGTGGTGGTGGTGGTGGTAGTGGCACAGACGAGAAATGTTTGCAGAATCAACTAGGAGAAAAGTGACTGTAGAAGGTGGGAGGTCAGTAGGTCAAAAGAAGGAACCGGTGAGGCAATAGAGGCGCAGAGGGCGGAGAGGGTAGTGAGAGCGGTGGAGTGATGGAGTCTTAAGAAGGCGATATGTGAGGATAGCCATAATAGAAAAGGTTGTGGAAGTAATAGAATTGAGAGCAGGGAGGGCATTGAGGTCAGTATGGGCGATTTGAAAGGGTACGGCAAAATACTTATACATGCGGAAAGGGCTACTCGTATGTGCAATAGAGCGTTAGAGTGGTCGAGATTGTGGGGGAGGTGAAAAGGAGAGATACTATAATAGCAGTGCAGCAGTCCGGGTAGTTTGAGACGGAGGGCGGAGACAATAATAAAGTCAAAGAGGGTAGTGATGTCGGTATTGTATTGAGGCGTAGTGATGGCGGTGATGTATTGAGATGTAGTGATGGCGGTGTTGTATTGAGGTCGGTGAGGATGAAATGGGTGGTGACGGAGTTGATGGTTGTGAGGATGTTGATAGCGGTGAAGCCGATTAGGACAGTGAGGGCGATGTGGGCGTTGTACGTGATCAGAGCGGTGAGGACATTCAGGGGCTGGCGAGGGGCGACGGTTTTGATAGCAAGGGCACGAGGGCTTTGAAGGCGGTGAGATCAGTAAGAGCGGCGAAGGCGGTGAGGGCGGTAATAGCGCTGAGGGCGGTAATGGTAGTGAGAGCGATAAGGGCCGTAATGTCGGTGAGGGCCGTGATGGCGGTGAGGGCGGTTAGGGCAGTGAGGACGTTCAAGGCGGTGAGGACGTTCAAGGCGGTGAGGACGTTCAAGGCGGTGAGGACGTTCAAGGCGGTGAGGACGTTCAAGGCGGTGAGGACGTTCAAGGCGGTGAGGACGTTCAAGGCGCTGGAGACGTTCAAGGCGATGAAGACGTTCAAGGCGGTGAGGACGTTCAAGGCGGTGAGGACGTTCAAGGCGGTGAGGACGTTCAAACCGGTGAGGACGTTCAAGGCGGTGAGGACGTTCAAGGCGGTGAGGACGTTCAAGGCGCTGAGGACGTTCAAGGCGGTGAGGACGTTCAAGGCGGTGAGGACGTTCAAGGCGGTGAGGACGTTCAAGGCGGTGAGGACGTTCAAGGCGCTGAGGACGTTCAAGGCGGTGAGGACGTTCAAGGCGGTGAGGACGTTCAAGGCGGTGAGGACGTTCAAGGCGGTGAGGACGTTCAAGGCGGTGAGGACGTTCAAGGCGGTGAGGACGTTCAAGGCGGTGAGGACGTTCAAGGCGGTGAGGACGTTCAAGGCGGTGAGGACGTTCAAGGCGCTGAGGACGTTCAAGGCGGTGAGGACGTTCAAGGCGGTGAGGACGTTCAAGGCGGTGAGGACGTTCAAGGCGGTGAGGACGTTCAAGGCGGTGAGGACGTTCAAGGCGGTGAGGACGTTCAAGGCGGTGAGGACGTTCAAGGCGGTGAGGACGTTCAAGGCGGTGAGGACGTTCAAGGCGGTGAGGACGTTCAAGGCGCTGAGGACGTTCAAGGCGGTGAGGACGTTCAAGGCGGTGAGGACGTTCAAGGCGGTGAGGACGTTCAAGGCGGTGAGGACGTTCAAGGCGGTGAGGACGTTCAAGGCGGTGAGGACGTTCATGGCGGTGAGGACGTTCAAGGCGGTGAGGACGTTCAAGGCGGTGAGGACGTTCAAGGCGGTGAGGACGTTCAAGGCGGTGAGGACGTTCAAGGCGGTGAGGACGTTCAAGGCGGTGAGGACGTTCAAGGCGGTGAGGACGTTCAAGGCGGTGAGGACGTTCAAGGCGGTGAGGACGTTCAAGGCGGTGAGGACGTTCAAGGCGGTGAGGACGTTCAAGGCGGTGAGGACGTTCAAGGCGGTGAGGACGTTCAAGGCGGTGAGGACGTTCAAGGCGGTGAGGACGTTCAAGGCGGTGAGGACGTTCAAGGCGCTGAGGACGTTCAAGGCGGTGAAGACGTTCAAGGCGGTGAGGACGTTCAAGGCGGTGAGGACGTTCAAGGCGGTGAGGACGTTCAAGGCGGTGAGGACGTTCAAGGCGGTGAGGACGTTCAAGGCGGTGAGGACGTTCAAGGCGGTGAGGACGTTCAAGGCGGTGAGGACGTTCAAGGCGGTGAGGACGTTCAAGGCGGTGAGGACGTTCAAGGCGGTGAGGACGTTCAAGGCGGTGAGGACGTTCAAGGCGGTGAGGACGTTCAAGGCGGTGAGGACGTTCAAGGCGGTGAGGACGTTCAAGGCGGTGAGGGCCATGATGGCGGTGAGGGCCATGAGGGCAGTGAGGGCGATGAGGGCAGTGAGGGCGATGAGGGCAGTGAGGGCGGTGAGGGCAGTGAGGGCGGTGAGGGCAGTGAGGGCGGTGAGGGCAGTGAGGGCGGTGAGAACGGTGAGTGCGTTAAGAGTGGTGAGTTCGATGAAGGACGCTGCGTTAAGAGTGGTGACGGCGTGTAGGGTGTTGCGGTCGACCGGAGCAACAAGAGCGCAAAGGGCGGGAGGGTGGAGGACGATGTAGAGATGGCAGGTTGCCGGTGGCAGCGTGCGCAGCGAGAGCAGCGCGGGGGCGGAGGGCGGTGGCGTGCCGCAGGGGCCTAACAAGCGCCGAGGGCCACGCAGGTGGCGGAGGGCTCTCCGCGAAAGGGCTGCTCTCCTCCAGCGTTGCGCGCCACCCGTACCGTCCTCGCCCTCACGTCGCCCTTCCAGCCGCCACTTAGAGGGACGCGGTTTACCGCAATTTCCATTACTCGCGCAGCTAACACAGCTGTCATTTTTAAAAGTTATATTTTAGTCTATTATATTTTTATAGTTCTTGCATTAATTTTATAGAAATAATCTTGTATAAACAAACCAGCATTGAGCCAGAAATAAGCCACCATATCCGCTGGCTCTGCAAGCGACGCAGACTGAGAGGTCTAAAGTTTGAGTCCAGACGATGGCAGAACGTTTTGCACTGTGCCTAGTTAGGTCGATATCTACCTCTCTCTGGAGGAGAATTCTAGCGGCTGGCTGCTCTGATCGGTCAATTTCTGTGGCTTTTGGGATTAATAGAAGGCGAATGCCGGAGAAGTACCCCAACAAAAGGGTCACATATCGCGAAATTTCATTCTTCTTTGTCCTATCCTCACCCCTTACTTACACACACTTACACTCACATGCACTACACTACCACACATGTCGCGAAACCAGTTGGGAGCTTGGAGCTTGCCCTGAAAGCTCTCCTGGGAGAGTTATTTCGGGGATGAGGGGAGAAATTCACGGCAGACCGACGTGTCAGTCGGCTCCAGATCTCTCCATTCATCGAGGGAGGAGTACCGCCACTACCAGACATACAAATATGCACTACACTAACGGGATTCGTTATCGAAGGCCGGAAATATCAAACTGTTTAATGGTGTGTGTTAAGCCGAACTGGTAAGATCATTTCATTTTTTTATTTAAATTGGACATAAGAAATAACTGTTTTGATGATCAATACAATTTTTTCAATAACTGTCGATTTGTTTACTACTTGCTAAATTTACAATGGGAATATGGATTTTTTGGTTTGTGCAGGGTGAAGAAAAAACATTAATCTAACAAGATGTAAGTATAAAATATTTCTTCTTTAAATAATTTCGTGGCATCCTAAATGAATTTGTATTACATCGCAAATGAAGTTAATTTATTTCAAATATAAACTTACTTTGTTGTATACATAGAACATAACTAGAATCTCTGAACGTAGGTAGAAATTATTTTAATAAAAATTATATCCTGACATGTTAAAAATTTTCAAAAAATGATAGGTATAAGGACCTCACAGTGGAAAAGAAAAACTCTATGGGTGTCCTGGTCGAAACAAGTGTTTGAATAATAAATAAATAAATAAATTAATAAATAAACACAATTATAAAAATAATTTTCATGGGTGATCTTAAATTTTATATATCTGTACTCAAGAAATCGCAACAGCGAACTCCTTTCATGAATTTTGTAACCATCGAATTTTCGTTCCTGTTTCCATCGCAACTTGAACCATCGATTCGGTTTGAAAATACTGGCTTAATATAGACAAGACAAATATTGATTATAGAAGAAGATAGAATATATGTCTTATTATTATAAGACGAAGAGAATAAAGACAAGACAAAGTAATGTAAAACAAGTCTCATTTTTATCTTTTTCGTGCTTTAGTAAGTCAATTGTATCTCAAAGATTTATCATTAACTTAATTGTCAGCACCCTATCAGTTTGTGGGCCAGACCATATTTTTGCATAGAAGCTGTTCCAAACAGTAAATACCGTATATGATGTAAAACGGGGCGTGCGTATTAGGCAATTTTAATGTGCGGTTCTCGCTTGCGTAATTTTTGCAACAATTTGAATGTTACCGATCACCGATAAATCACCTTTAAGATATATTTATGAAATTCAATTAATATGAAGTTCGATAGCGATTATTCTGGCAAGAATATTCTTCAAAATTCACCTCCTCTTATCTAAGTAAGCCATTGGCGATCAGCGTACAGCTAGAGTAATTCTCAACGACACTTTTCTAATGCGCGTATTTTGTCGGTTTGAGAAATGAACATGAGGGTTGAGTGTTCTGGGTTTCTTTCTAAAAATCGCTATATTTCCAGTCAGCCTGGGAGCTCTCTGTTTACGAGAGAAGCATGACTTCTTTACATTTTCAGTCATCCTGTAGCCTCTTGACAATTTCGCTTCCCTGAAAGTCTTCCAAGACGTATCCTTAGAGGCGAGCTTCTTCTCCACAAACGGAAATTGCCCTCGACGGTCATAAACTCTAGCCCCTCCGATTGATGTGCGGCCAAACAAGGCTGGTTTGACCGTCGACTGGAGCAACTGGTGCATTCCATAGTGCATCTGCTCATAGTTGGGCAACGTAAGCACGGATTACTTTGCCATCGGGATATTATTTATTTAAAGCTAATATAAAATAGAACAATCGAGCTTCAATCTGGTTTCGCTAGGTATGTACGGGTACTGAGAAAAAAATGATAGCTCTGAATGTTTCGTCTTAGATCAATTTTAAATAAGTTTTTCTGTACAAAATTTTCCGACAACTTTCTCTTCTTACAAAAAAGGTGTAAAGCGTAAGGCAAAAAAGTTAAAATAATATTTATCAGCATCATATAGGGGCCTTTTTTAACAACTGAAATTCATTGATTTCAATGGAAAATACATGTTCGAAGCTTTTCGTCTGGTTTAAAAACTGCTCATGAACTTACTTTAATACTCATGGGATACAGCCAATAGGCATTTTACAACTTCCTCAAAAAGTTTTTGGTCATTTTAGATCACTTATTGTATTTTTTATAGTACCAACACAATTTTATCACAACTTGTATACTTTAGAGTTCAAGTATTCACAATTTACGAGATTACATTGAAAAATACTAAAACGTAAGTATGACTGAACCAAGGAAGTTTCAACGCTGCGATTTAATTACAATTCATAACAGCCAACAACAAATTACGAGCACACCTAAAATGCCTTGTCAGATCCATACGAGATGTTTCCACAACGTGCCTCATATTGCAGTTGCCTCCGATTTTTGCGAATTCATTTGATTTGGCAAAATTGTTTCATCCGGTTTAACGAATAAACTCGACAATGCGAGTGCTGGCCGCCCCGTGTATCCATTTTCAATTACGTGAGGCCAAGTGATCACTGCTGCGCCATTTCGCGACCAGCCGGTCAGATCGCGCCCAGCTCGCCCTCAACTCTGATGCGTCAGTCGAAAACGAATACGAAAGAGATGTATGTAGCGCGCAGTTCCCCAATATCATTACAGAATAAAGTGACAGGAGTGGTCGTTACACGGCGCTGTGGAGACCGGTTGTGTTTATTGCATGCTAATGTAATTTCATTTTGTTGTTCTCCCGCAATCAATTGGAACAATGGCGTTCAAATCTAGTCATATTACTGTTTAATTGAGAAGTAAAAGAAGGTAATACTTTCTAGCAAATGCGTTCATTTTGCTGCAACAATAAAATAAGCTATTCACGAACTACAAATTTTCGAATGTGCACTTTTATTGAAATGAGTTTCTATTACCTGTTAAATTAGAAACGCATAACACTGAACAGTTTAACTATGCTTCATTACAATTGGTTTCTAGAAGATTGTAATGCATTATTTTAAATGACGAAGTGTAATACCTTTTAACACTCGACTACATTAGAAACATATAAATGCAATTACTTTCATGCGACTAAACGAAGTGGCTCAGGGCGTAGCGCGCTGGTTTCGTATTTGCGAGGCCCGAGTGCAATCCCTGGCCCGACCATTCGTGACACGAGTTTTCGTGGTTTCTCTCGTTCATCCAGGCGAATGTGGGAAATCGCTGTTATTGACCGAATGCGTTAACTACGTGAAGTCACGGATATTAAACGAATTCGAGGAATCGCGTGTTCCTGGTTGGGTGACCGGTTTGGAACCCCGGGATCTAAAATCGCCGAGGCCAATTGCCCTATAAGGGACAAATTTTTAATATTTTTGTGATTATAGAAGTAATTAACTGAAGTCTTAAACTTCCTTCCAGTTCTTTAATAATGGTAATGATGTCAATAATGTATATAATAATAGATACATACAAGCCTGAACACGTTCAGGCAGGTATCTATTTGTTGTTGTATACACTATTGGCATCTTTATTCAAGTTCAAATATTGAAGGCGCCGGCGTTGACATCAAAAGTCGCAAAGGGTTGCTGCTTCGAGCACGAAAGTTTGCGGGTTCGAATCCTGCCCGGGGCATGGATATTTGTATGTGCCCATATACGCGTTCTTGGCTATCCAATCTGTGGCCTTCTTCAGAGCTATACAGCTCTTGCAGTGTTGTATAGCTCTGAAGAAGGCAACAGCAAGATGGCCGAAACGTCAGTACAATTGACCGAGACGCGACCATCCCGGATAGCCAAGAATGCACTGACTCCGGCCGCGGAAGCCTACGCACGTGCCCGTATACCCTTACCATTTCCCCCAACATTACTATCAGTGGTGACTACACGACCTTCGTAGTTGGAAAGCGCTATTAAATAAGTAAAAAAAAAAAATATTGAAGGCGTGCCCGAACATCTGTGCAAGCGTTCAAATGTGGTTTTTACTAGGCTGTCCGGGTGACGCCGCGTCCATGGCGAAGGTGCCGACGTTTCGGTCGCCATTCTGCGACCTTCCTCAGGGCGTATTGCGCGGAGATGTGCTGCGCACGAGTTTAAATGGGGCTAGGTTTCTCCTCTACCCAAGTGCCGGTTGGCCGGGTGGTCGGCCAATGCGGAGAGAGCGCCGGCCAATCAGGGGCGTTCAAATGTGGTGACGCGGTGTGCGCAGGTCGGGTGGATGAAGGCGGAGGACCAGACGATCCTGACGCTGCACACCAAGGTGGTGACGCACAACTCGCGGATCAGCGTCTCGCAGGACAACATGCGCACGTGGCAGCTGCACATCCGCCAGGTGAAGGAGACGGACCGCGGCTGCTACATGTGCCAGATCAACACATCCGTCATGAAGAAGCAGGTCGGCTGCGTCGACGTCCACGGTCAGTCACTTTTTTTACTACTTTTTTCTTCTTTTCTTGATGTTGTTTTAAAGCTATTTATTAATTATTGTTTAAGAAAAAATTGCCTTTCATTTCTATGAACCATTATAAGAACGTAATCGAATATGAGGAGAAACTTGCTAAGTAACATTTAATCATGCTATTGGCACGTATAAGAAGCATTTTAGTTTAATTTTTGAGTGTCATAATGATCTTTAAAATTATACAACAGTTATAAATGGGAAATAATACATGAAAATTTGTACTATAAATACAAAGATGCAGAGAGAGAAGATAATTATGGCCGATGTAAAATATTTTTTGAGTAACGTGATTTAATTCGCGGAAAAGTATTGTGTTTTACTTTTTTACTTTTCTTGATGAACTCCTTGAACTACTTTTTCTTCTTTTCTTGATGTTGTTTAAAGCTATTTATTAATTATTGTTTAAGAAAAATTTGTCTTTCAAGGGTATGAACAATTATAAGAACTTAATCTACTATGAGGAGAAACTTACAAAGTAACATTTAATCATACTATTGGCACATATAAGAAGCATTTTAGTTTAATTTTTGAGTGTCATAATGATCTTTAAATTTATACAGTTGAGGAAAATAATACATGAAAATTTGTTCTATGACTACAAAGATGTAAAGAGTGAAGACAATTATGGACGATGTAAAATATTTTTTGAGTAACGTGATTTAATTCGCGGAAAAGGATTGTGTTTTGGCAAGTTGAAAAGCAGAATATCCAGGAGAAAAAAGAAGATAGCATAAAATTGATCTGAAAGTCGAAGGTTTCAAGATTTTAATGAAAGAATATTAAGGTCATGGAATACTTGATCATTTCTAATTAACAAAGTTGCTTTTGACATTTTTCTTATATATTTATTTCTTATAACCTCTAGAGTGTTTTTGTTGTGGTTGTCGTCGTCTAGTTCTCAGGCTCTGGAAACTTAACTGTTTCCCCACACCCGACAAGTGTTGTGTTGCTGAACATTTTATTTTGGCAGTGTATTACCAACTAAGTTTTGATTCCCGTTTTCACAGCCAAGGAAACATTATAATAAGTTGTCTCGTGAGACTTCACATCACATTTCCATATTTATGTTGATAACTCATACTATTGTAGGGTCGATGTATGAAGGGCCGACTTTTATAAACTGATATTTTTGAGCAGAATTGGTGTTATCCATTGCTGATTTGAATTTTCTGAAGAAGAACCTATTTTATTGAAATTTGAGGGATCCTCTTCAGGTGAGAAATGTTTTCACATGGATATTAGAAAGTCAATGGGGAAATATTAGATGCATTTGTTGAGTGGTTTTCTTATAGACGTTTATTTTATGCTACAAAATGTTTATTGACTCCTGAATTTGTGCACAAGGCACATGGCAATAATGGTTTTAGCAACTTTATCCATTACTAGCGGCGCAACGTTCCATGGCTGAGCGAATGTGGGATCTAACTGGGATGGGATTTGCCGAAGACTTCAAATTCGTCCCACAGTTATTCCGAGTTCTTTTAGGTGCTTCAAGCATGTCAGGCCTCACTCAGGATTTTCTGCACTTCAGAACATCGCCATTCTGAGTCTTGTTAACAGCGATTCCGGAGCCAAAACTGCTAATCCCTGTACCGGAAGTAATTTTGCTAATCTTCGAACCGGAAGCTAGTGTGTTAATCTTTGTGCAAAAATCTAACGTACTAACCTCTGTGCCTGAAGCCTGTTCGCTAGCTAAATCCCTTACAGAATTCAGTGTGGTGGTTGTCTTAGTGGAATAGTGTGCTAACACTGTGCAGGAAGTCACTAAATTAATTTCGTGAACAGGAATCAGTGCACTTCGCCAATTTCGTAAGTCAATTGCTTATCACTATGGGAAGACACTGTGTCACACCATACCGGACACTGACATGCTAGCACCAGTACCACTGGCACCGGATTTTTACATTACGAATCCCAGTTAATTCAGACAAAAAATACACTATATGTTCCTTACAAGAGAATTTCCCACAATATAACTTCTTCTCTTCTTTCCAAGAATCATCCTATAGCAAACACCATGACAATTCCACACCATTTACAACAACTGCCATCGTGGCACCAACCATGGGTCCATTGTTACCGTGCAGGGCGCATGCGCGAGCAGTGGGCCGGTGGCGGAAGTGGCTTCCGCTCTAAAAGAATTACTCTCCTAATGACGTTGGTTTCGATGTCCAGGCGGGCGGGCGCGCGCGCGTTGTTTGTTTGGCGCGGGCGGCGCCTGCGCTTCCCAATTCGATTAAAGTCGCCCCTCGCGGGCGCGCGCTGACCTGCGAAGGTATCATTTCCACAAATTACTGCGTTGCATTCTGCGCGCGCGCCCGCTCGCCCCGCCCCGCCCCGCCCCGCCGCGCCCCGCCGCGTCCCGCTGCGCCCCGCTGCGCCCCGCCGCGCCCCGCCGCGCCCCCGCCGCGCCCCGCCGCGCCCCGCCGCGCCCCGCCGCGCCCCGCCGCGCCCCGCCGCGCCCCGCCGCGCCCCGCCCCACCCCGCCGCGCCTCTGCCGCGCTCCGCCGTGCTCCGCCGCGCCCCGCCGCGCCCCGCCGCGCCCCACCGCGCCCCGCCGCGCCCCGCCGCGCCCCGCCGCACCCCGCCGCACCCCGCCGCGCCCCGCCGCGCCCCGCCCCACCCCGCCGCGCCTCTGCCGCGCTCCGCCGTGCTCCGCCGCGCCCCGCCGCGCCCCGCCGTGCCCCGCCGCGCCCCGCCGCGCCCCGCCGCGCCCCGCCGCGCACCGCCGCGCACCGCCACGCCACGCCGCGCCGCACGACCCAGCTCTGCCCTGCACGGCCCAGCTCTGCCCTGCACGGCCCAGCTCTGTCCTGCACTGCCTGCCCCGCTCCGATCTGGTCCGCTTCTCGCCCCCGCGACTCCCGTTTCCATCCCGCTCCGCTCCTCCTCGCCTCGCTCCACCCCGCACCTCCCCACCCCGTCCCTCTCAGCCCAACTCAACCCTCTCCGCCCAACGCTGTCCCGCCCGGCCCTACCCCTCCTAGCCAAGCGCCACGCCGTACCCCACCCCTCCCTTCCCCTCCCCACAACACCCCTTGCAGCCCCTGGCCACGTCGCTCGTGGTAGGCGCGCGCCGTCAGCCTAGCGATTATTTATGTTTTCGAGCAGAAATATTGATATTGTAGCATCGATGTTTAGCTTTCGTTGTTTTCTTCGAATCAACATTTGTCCAGAAACATCGATTAAAACAAATTATCATGAAGTAAATAAGATTTCCAATATCTATTTTATTTGCAGATTTCTCGCAATCAACAACCATTGACAACTTTCACTGCTTTCCACATTACGTATAGGATACTTTACTTGGAAATGTTTCATTATATTTAAAACAACGATTTTTTTAAACATCGATTTTTTTGCCATGTTTTTGTCGATTTTTTAATTGACATCGCAAACCTTTTGGTGATGTATCGAACTATCGATGTATCGATGTTTTGCTACACGTTTCCATCGCTATCTCGGCGCTCAGCCGACGTGCCACCCGCGGGGATGACTGATGGACAGATACAGCGATCCAGGGAAGTCTGTATGTGGTACCTTGCTGGTGACAGTTCTTGCAACAGAAATTATGTTGGTAGCACAAGTTGGGGCTTTAAAATGTAAATTGCGTATTTACCACAATCAAAATAGTTGCTGGAAGGTTTGTCCTCTTCACTTGTTTATCAGCGATATGTTTGGTACAACGAAAAAAAGTACCGTTTGAGTATACCAGATCCATGATACTATAACAAGGAAACTTGTTACATTATCATGGATCTGGTATACTCCAACGGTTCTTTTTTTTTTTCGGTGTCACAACTTAAATGCAGTTTTTAATATGGGCTTCTGATTCGGTTCAGTGTGGAGATACTTTTCTGGCACACTGTATTGTTTGTCCGGGAGGCGTCACGTCCTAGGCACACTTTTCAAGGTTTTGGCTGCCATACTGCGACCCTCCGTACGGCAAAATGATGCCTGTCGTCTTGAGGAAGGCCTTGTTCCAACATGACGGTGAAAACGTGGACAGCTGCACCTACGACGCGGCATTTCCCGGACAGCCGAATATGTATTGTCTCCGTCCGAAGAAACATACGCTTTCATCGCTGGCCCAGATCACTTAGCCGCGAGTGATTCAGCAAGCTCGGCTAGGCGGGTCGCGGGTTTGTGACCCGCGCAGGCGGTCAGTTTACCTGTGGATTGTGGCATCATAGGTCATCTCACCCCTGGCATCACACTACCCCTGGCATCCCTTCCTGCGGCGGATCCGGGTGGGGGCCAGGGGGAGCGGGTCATGCCCCCCCCCCCAAAAAAAAGGACAAAAGAATTTTTACCTTCGTTTATTTGGCAAAATAGATTGAAATATTTATTAGGACAAAATATCGATGTTCAAAATCAAAACATCTACGTTAATAATACATCGACCAAAATCTATCGGTTTCTAAATATCAACGATTTTTTACAGTGGATGAATACATTAATTGAAAATTTCACAGTGTCCCAGAATATTAATTTATATTTAAAATTTAATTGAAAACAAAGTTTTAAAAAACTATCCATGTGCAGAAAACGAGTAATGCGTAGTAAATACCAGGGCATCGGGGTCATGTCGGGTGAGGATTAGTCTGCTCGATGACTTACATTACAGACGTTCCAAAATATACTAATCAAGCGAAAACACAAATTGTTGTTTATTTTACCCAAATGGCTTAACACTTCCTTTTATTGAAAACTATGCTTTCGGTACATTCTAATGTTAATTCGCAGAGAATATAATAATAGAACACGTAATTCACTTACTAATTAACTCTGATTTCTTTCTGTCCTATTGGCATATCTGTGATATGCGTCCACTTTATTTTCCTCCCTCGGTATCCTGTCTCGGTTTTCTAGTTCTCCAAAGCCATTCCTATTCATATTATCAACTCATCATATACATCACATAATACATCATTTTCATACATAACATTAATTATTTTAACATTATCACCACCTATATCACACACTTTTGCTACCTCTGACAACGGAAAGCATTTTCTACCTTAATCTACATAACCCCTTTGATATTTCTGTACTACAGACTTTTTTTTATTTGACGTTCGTTCTTCTTTTGAATAATATTTCCATTCCTATTTCCATTCTTGATTACTATTTTCCGCTTCGCAATTACCTGGTACTAATTTGCTGCTCTCGCTAACTCGTTCCTGCTTCCATTCAAAAACGGCCATAAAATTCTAATGCGAAGAGACGCAATCTCTTCTCGTGAGGATTCCAACTTCTCCCGCGCAAATTTCATCGACTGCTACGTATGTCGCTCTTCAAACCGGAATCCTTCTGATCGACAAGATTAAAGGTGGCCGACGGTCTGTCGCTGTATGTGTGTGTCTTTTTCATCCATTATCCAATCACATATGAGCATTCGTTTCCAGCAGATTCGTTCTACTTTCCCACTTATCCACTTTAAACTCTTTTTATTAACACAAAAATTGTAGTCACTATCTAACCTTCCTATTTTCGTCTGTATCTCTCTCGTTCATTCTCCCGCAAACATCCATTTGTTTCACACAAATTGCAAGTCATAAAGTTGAAACCAGAATTCTTCTGATCGATATAAAAGCTACGATCACCATCTTCCTCATCCATTCCTCCACATATATGATTCGATTTTCCTACGTTCTCCGCTACCCACACTCAGCGGGAAGACGTCACCACCCCACACACCAGATCTTTTTTACTCCAGAATTCTCGTGAATGTCACGAAACCTATCACCATCTGTCCTTCGTACCTTCAACCGTGCCTCTCAGATCTATTCTCCCACGCTTAGGCATACTGTTCTTACAAACTATCATCCCTAACCCTCAACCAGCGGGCTTCATTGACCTTCCAACCCTTCACCAGAATTCTTTAGATCGACAGAACTTCGGCCACCATCTGCCCTTCATATCTCCGCCTCCGCCGCTGTCCTCCAGTCTCCCACGCATATGCATTCACTTTACCCAAATTATCCCCCCCACTCCCCAGGCTGTGGGTTCGTCCCACCTCCCCCCCCTACCCCAACCGAGAGGTAACGTTATGCATGGAGCGTGCATCACAGCAGCGCTCCGCTCGGACAGAACGTGTCCGCGAATACAGAGTGCCCTGAAGTCCTTTGTAATGTTTTCACTCAGGACACAAATTAAACGCGTGGCGCGGCGCCACACGCTCCTTGTCTAAACCGCTGCCCCGCGTCCTACCTCGCGCTCACTGCCATCCACACATTTTTTTCCCCTCGCTTCCATAAAGCCCCGCCACACCGCGCCACTGGCAAACAAATTATTCTCACACCTGAATAACTCATTGCTCAAGATCCCGGCTAATGTGCACACACATTGCGCTGCAAAAATTTTGTGAAAAGGTAATAGATGCTTTGTGACCGACGGTGTACGTGTCATTATCCTAGTCCAGTGCGGGAGAACAAAGATAAAGATGAAGTTCTGGTGTTGTTTTGGGGCTCCGAACTCATGAAAGTGGAATTGTAAAATAAAACAAGAGATATGTGTTGAGTACAAACAATTATCTTGAATACGCGCCCGAGTGCGTTTGCTACTAAAAACAATGTAATGTAAAGATTGTGCTATAAATACAAATGGTACCATTTAAGTTTAACATTACAGAAGAATTTTCATTGAAAAAGGTAAACCTCTTCATTTATTCCAGCAAAATACTTTGCTATATTTACTACAAATTTCGTAGACACCAAATTCATGACTGACGTGCAGTGAGTTTGAATTTAAGTTTTTAAGTAAAAGGTAAAACATTATTAGGCTGTTCATGTTTTTAAAATCTATATTCTGTAAAGCATGCCTTCATTAAAGGCATTTCAAATACACATATATAAAGGCTATCCTTCCCCCTTTATTCCATTCAAGAAAGGCATTTTCATTCTTTATTAGATATTTTAGTTACTAATTCTAAGTTTGTTTGTTTGTTACCTCAAGTATTTTTAAAGTTTGAAAAATCAGCTGTACGGAAGACAGAACGTAGGTGCCAAGAATGTATTTATTGAGAAAAGGATGTACGTGCTATAAACTTCATGTACTCATAGATATATCGCAGATTAAATGTTACAAATTTCTAGAGATGCATAGGTATCGAAAATGATCGCATTTTGCCAATAAATGTGTAGTGGACATTTTATATAAAGGATTCACATGTGTGGTATTGATAGACATCTACGTGGGTACACGTGTTCGGCAGGTTCTATACTACGTTAAAACGTGCCACGTCATTATATGGAATTTGCATTCATGTTTATTGGCAAAAAGTTACAATTTTCGACAACTTCCCACGCCATAGTGTAATATTTATTCGGGCACACTCTGTGATAATATTATTCGTAGGATATTTAATCGCATTTAAAATATGAAGGTAAAAATGAGCGCCACTGTTCTGAAATAATATATTAATATTTAATATTTAGTTTCATATTCTTCTGTCGGCCAATTTAAGAGCATTGATAGCAGAACAAAATAACTTGCTTTTAAATTTAAATGATTATAATTCATTGTTTCTTATTGCAGTAAATACAGAACGATGTTTGAAAAATTGCAAGGAGACACAAATCGAACGACCGGCGAAGATTTTATTTGCTAGAAAAATGGCTCTTGCGAGAAATGAGTTCGGCGTAATGCAATAGGCGATTGTGGGCACTGGACAGAAAACGATAAATAAAGTCGTTGTTTCCGTTTCGATGCCCACAGTCTATTTACATTGCAGAAACGCTTGAAAAGAAACCTGATTACAGTTACGCGATTGTCTCTATTCCATTCCGCATAAAACATTCATGGTCAGATACCCTATTTCTGCTCGCGGAGATATTTTTCCGAGCGGAACAGCCCTGAAATATGCATCCGGGCGACGTAAGGCGCCAACAGAAGAATCCTTTAGGCTCGCGACCTCTTTAATATTTCAGAGGCGGCGGTCCGCATTTAGAGAGCGCGGGTGGGAAGGGGGCGGGGCGGGGCGGGCACCGCGCGGTTGCCGCCCGCGGCAGAGACGACGAGGCCGCTTTAACAAAGGCGTCTGTTTCCTGGCGCAGGCGGAAGACCGCTAGTGGGTGTCGGGGATGGGGGGAAGTAGGGGGAGGGGAGGGGGGCACGGCGGGCGTGCGTCGCGCGTGCACCAGCAGGCAGCAGACGGGCTGGCGGGCGCGCCGGGCTGTTGCCCCACACCACGCGGTATAATGGAATGGTTAGGAAACTGTCAGAAAACTTGGGGCTAACTGGGAAGATCTAGTTACGGAGCACGCCGCGCCGCGCCGCTTCAGCCGGCTGGGTCGCTCGCGCGGTCCTCGGAGCCGCAGCCACGTCTCTGGCGCGGCCGCCCCCGCCGCACGGACGCGAAAGTTGGTAGCACTTCCCTCCCCCCCCCACCAGCGTCTTGGCCTTCGCCTTCCCGCCGGCGACGTCGATGTCTTCAATCTACTAACGGCGGGGCCTGCGCCGACTCCCTCCACGGTCGCCCTTTTGCCCACTTTCGCCCTCCGACGTCTTCGTTGCTGTCTTTTAAAAGTCCAGGGTGAATGGCCATCAAGGAGAGATGTCGTATCGTTAGCTACAGAATGTATCGTTGAATATTCCTTTAACTAACAGCAAATTGAATGTTTGTCTCTAATTCCAGGACTCTAGAAATTAATGGAATGACCCAATCCCAAGACTGCTAGTAGTTCGAGATTTTGTAATTAGGCTCCCAATCGGCTGCAAACGCGACCAACGAAATTTGATTTTTATAAAAGCTCAGTTTGTCTCAGTTATTTGAATCAATTACTTGCACCATCCCCAAAGTTGTAAATGCTTCCCATAATAAAAAGGAATATACAGTTTCCCCTTTCCCTACAAAAGCGAGCAACCATTCCTGCCGAAGAATTTATATTATTTAATCTTTTTGTAAAAGGAGTCAAGCACGATCGTGAAAAGAACAAAACAATTTGGATTAAAATGATATTGCTTATCAAAACTTCACGGCTGGAATAATTTCATTATAATCCTCCTCATTAATAAAATTGACAGATAGAGACCAAGATTTAAAATGTAATGGATATTTAATTTTTGTATTTTACTTCACACTTAAAAAAATAATCTCTTAAATATCTTTTTTTATTTTTATAATTCGAAATTATCAATTTTTAGCTAAATTTCGTTTCACTTTTTGATCACGACTTTCAGTTCCAAAAAGGGGGCATGACTTCAACGCAAGGTTTCATAAACATCGAAATATAATCCAAAAAAAGGTGGCATTAAAGAAAGACTTTCGCAATATTAAGTAACATGATATTTAATTAGTATTAGTATATACGTATGACGCAATAAAAAAAATGAATTTTCTAAGATTTTGCATTACATTTGGGTGATTATGTACTTCAACGTCGGGTTCATCGAATTGCAGTTCCTCCTTGTTAGTAGTCTGTTGTACCAAGGAATACGTTCAGATTATTTCACCTTAGAAATCCTACCCGCAGTACATTTTATGTTGCTGATTTTCACAACACTGTCAGTGTAATGAATGACATTTAAGGCTTGATTGTCAATTCCTAAAAATTAACAATATAGTTTTTGCAAAGATATCAAAATGAATAAATACGTAATAAAAGACCTACCATACTGTATACCATGAAACTGATGAATTACTGAATTTACATGAAATTTCGTCACCTGGTAGAGCATCATGCAAAACCCCACATGTCCAAATTTTGGAGGGCTGAGGAATATTAGAAATAGTTATAGTTGTTCTTTAGTTTAAGCTAATACAATAATATAATGTAAAAAATTTCTGATACTATATTATTATATTGATCCAAACTCAAAAACCACTAGAATGTAGTCAAGTCAAGTATCCTTGAATGTTATTAGAAATAGTGTCATCAAACAATATTCATATTACATAATAATAGTAAAAATCAGTGTTATCACGTAATACTCACTGACGTGTATACAATTTGAATCTTGTATTTCCATATATTATGTTTAAGCTCCTAAATGTGCTGCCTTTTCTCTCTTACTGTCATTTCCTTGCAGCACCAACACCATTAGTTTCCGTGCGCGCTCTCTGACGGGGCTTTCTCGAAGCCTCGTGCTCACTCCCGCTGCAACCGCATCTCCCTTGCGCTGCACGCGACTGCTACGGAACTCCGGGGCGCGTGACTGGGAAAGGCGCCCCGCCCACCCCTCGCCGCACTCCTCACCCCGCCCCGCCCCGCAACACTCTCCCTCTCCTTCACGCGTCTCGCACCGCCTCTTAGATCTTGACATCTTCGCGTTTAAGACGCCTCTCTCCGTCTCTCTACATCTCTCCTCGCCTCTCGCCAGTGTTTCTCCCTGGTTCTCACTGCCCCTTCCCATCTCTTCCCATCTCCTTCCACTTTCCCTGTCTCTCCCCGCCACTTCCTCTCTCTTCCAGCATCTTCGTGCCTCCCTCCGCATCTTCCTATCGATCCCCTCTTTCTGTCACTCCCCGCCTCTTCTCTTCTACCCTCTTTCTGTTCCTCCCCGCCACTTCCTGTCTCTTCGAGCCTCTTCTTGTCGCGCCTAATCTCTGCCTACCGCTTCCCGCCTCTTTCTGTCTCTCTCCGCTTCATTCTATCCCTCCCCTCCATTTCCTGTCGCTCCCCGCCTCTTCCTGTCGTACCCCACCTCCTACTGTCTCTTCCAGTCAGTCTCCTGCCTCTCTCCACTTCTTCCTATCACTCCGCTCTTTCTGTCGCTCAGCGCCTCTTCTTGTCCCTTCCCGCATCTTCGTGTCGCTCCCAGTCTCTTCCTTCCACTCCCCACCTCTTCGTGTCTATCCCCGCCTCTGCTGGTCGCTCTCCGTCTCTCCCCGCCTCTTCCTGTTTATCCTCGAATCTCCCTGTCCCGACCCCGCCTCTTTCTGCCCCTCATCGACCCTTCCTGTCTCTCCGTCTATTACATCACCCGTGTTTGTTTCTCCTCAGCTTTCCTCGCCACTCACCACGCCGCTCCTTCTCATACATCTCCGTATCTGCTCGCCTGCCCACGCGCCCCCCCCCCGGTGGCCTGATGGCTTCGCTCCACGAAGTTGGAGCGTTTCATCACAGCCGGGCGCCCCGCGGACGCCACTCCCGGCCGAAGGAGCCGCGGAGGAAACTCGCAGCCGCATTCGGGGACTTGTTTCTGGCACTTGCGTTTCACTTCACTTGCCAACGTTAACGCCCGCATTCAACTTCATTTACGGAACATCTCACGCAAAATCAATTACTTGGTCTGCGTTAGACACGCAGTAGGAGATAACCAGAGCGGTTAATCATGTTCTTGTAAAATGTAATTGATTCAAATTTCCTTTTAGGTATTATATACGTTTGAATGTACATTTTCTTTTACTTCTTACATTAATTATTTATTTGTTTAGTGTGTTTACGTAATTTAAAGCATCCCTTAAGCATCGTATCATTACTTTTTCTAATGATTCTATAACACAAATACATGAGCCGTAAAATTATTAATGAAAATTTCGGAAATTGCTGAAACAATTTTGCAACAATTTTTTAATTGATGGTTGAATACAGATTGCATTCCATAACAAGTTGCACACAACATGTGTAAGCTGTTAGATCATACTCCTATCTAATTTACACGATCGATCTTACTTAATGTAAATGAAAATGGACATAATTAAAGTTAATTCACAAAGTTCTGCGCAATATTAGCCGCTTATTTATAGTTAGTATTGTTAGTTTAACCCCATAAGAAACAGTTTTCCCTCACCAGAAAGGGAATACCTGATTTCAGAAAAAATGGTCCATCTGAAAGACACTTGCGCACGGTCACCATTTTCTAATTAATGTACGCCATTTATTAAAAAGAGTATTACTTGGACCTAATAAAACAAATTTATTAAACCAAATATAACTAAATTAACGTTTATTTTCAAGCCATTTCATAATTGGCTGCGCAAGTTCGTCTAGAATTCTGTGGATGCTTCTCTGGTTAAGGAAAATTCTTCGAACAGTCTCGCAACGCAAAGCAGCTCGCCGGCCGCTTCAAAAATATAAACAGGTGAATAGCATCAAGCGATGAGAGAGAGCCCAAGGGGGCGTGTGAAACGAGATAGCCAGATGAAGAGTGAGGAACGTAAGAAAAGGGGTGAGGGAGCGTGAGAGAGGACGTGAGGGAGGACGTGAGGGAGGACGTGAGGGAGGACGTGAGGGAGGACGTGAGGGAGGACGTGAGGGAGGAGGTGGGGGAGGACGTGAGGGAGGACGTGCAAGAGGGCGGGAGTGAAAGTGAGGACAGGCACAAGAAGGGCAAGTGTACGAGTGAAAGAACCGGTGTGAGGGCAAGCGAGGGCTTCGTTTTCCTGCTGACCATGTTTGGGAGATTGTTTCACTTCTATGTCGTTATGCAGTGGCCCTAAGTGCCGAAATCCTTAGAGGCTATTCACAGAATCGAGACACTGTCCCGATGCAACGCGAAGCGAGGAGAGATTCGGTCTTGGCCTTAGCCCAAAAGCGGCAACCACCCTACTTCGTAAGGAATGTGTGTATATATTGACTGAGAAATTCTCCACTGGCATTAGTACCTACTGATGTGCGACAATGTCATGTTTATAATATTGCCACAAAGTTGTAATAATACTTTCGGAAGAGATTTATTGCACAATCGTTTTTCGGTAAATACATACACACAAAAGAAATATTAACAGATCGAGGGATGTTCTTTAAAAACTTTATTGGTGTAAAGCCAGTGCGGAGGAATAGAAGTAGCTATCCTGCAGAAGGGTGAGATTTCTTTCAACATCCAGATTGTTTTAACCTAAAAACGCGTTTTATTTGGAAGTTTCCATTAAAGTTTCCATTTACAACCATTAACAGCAAAATAATTCAAGGAATTATATATTATTGATCATCGTAACAATTATACATTTGTTTAAATTTGGAATTTTTCATTTAGTTTTATGAAAGTAAGAATTTATTCCTGGATTGCACTATAACCGAAATAGATTTCCTCGACCTGTGACCCACGTGAAATACTCATTATATTCATACTTACCATACGGATTTAAAGCAATCTGGTCAATTTTCATCAAGAAACATTCTTTTTGGTGACGTTTTTAAGTAAACTTTTGAGAATATCATAAAAAACATGACGAGTGAACGTATTTTTAATTAAAAAATATCCACTTTTCTTTAATTACATTGTCTCATGAATACCATACAGTGAAAGCGAAACAGAGTATATAAACCTGAAAAATATATCTTCTTGTTTTGTGAAAATCTTGAGGTAAAAATCTTATGAAAATGTGTACTATGTCCGTTAACCATTTTTTTTTATTACTCTCTAAGTCCTAAATATTTAAAACCAAAGTGGTAAGATTTAATTTGGTTCCAAAACATAAAACTAATACTACGTAAACCGATAGAATTCCAGCAAAACGCATTTCTCTCAGGTCACACATTAAACAAGACGGTTACAAATTAATACCACGTAATTTTCTTTAAAAGCCACACATCGAGCACGGCTACAAATATATCTTCACAAACAAACTCAAAGGAAAGTTAACAAAATGTAAACTGAACACGCTGGCCCAGAATCGTTTACAAAAACCGCGCGAGGGAAATGTGATAATTGAATCCTTTTGGCGAGCGGTCAGCAGGCGTTTTAATAGCTTCAGCCGGCAGAGAGCGCACAGGGCGGCGAATAAGTTAGGCCGTCGGCTGGCTGCATCCATCAACGGCTGCATTGAAGGACGACCGATTATTCGGGCGAAACACAGCTCCGCATCGTCCGATTAATTATGCGCCTCGACAGCCAATCAATCACTTAATCAATCACATTCACTTACGTCGGAGGCCCGGATAATGGAGATCCAAATTAACCTGTTGAAACGGCTGACTTCCAAGTCATATTGCTGCTAATTTCGAAACGCTGTAGCTTGGAGGCGATAAATGAACTTACACTGGAGAGCTTTCCAAATAAATGACAAAATATTTAACATTTGTACATGAAGCATCGTATTTTAAAGAAAATGCTGTGCTTTTATATGGAAAGTATTCAAGTTTATTTTAAAGCACGATACAATTAGTTACAAGAAAACTGACGAATAATAACAATTTTCATCATATGATAGTATATGATTATTAATAATTTAAATAAGATTTCTTACAACGAAACACGGGTCAAATGAAATATAGTTTACATCTACGAGGTTCAATTTACTCTCGTATATCTATTTTAAATTCAACAAAATATAACTGGGGTGACAAACTCGCGCTAGCATACAGCAGAGCAAGACAATACAGTCACAGTGCCAAAGGTGAGCCATTTTTTTGGTGTCAATTAAAACAGAAATACTGTTTTTTTTTATTTTTCCATTTCATTCAACAAACAATAACTCGTTATTTTATATATATCACGCAGGCAGAATATTGGCTACCGACAGTGAGTCGAGATACGACATTAATGTTGACACGAACCGCATTGTAGACGGAAAGGGACATGAGAGTTTCCCTCACGTTTAATGTCAAAGGCACCCCAGAAACCGTCAATTCGAGGTCAAAAGTTTTAGTGTAGCGCGATGATGAAATCCACTCTCTCTCCCGCAATATATGTGCTTTTTGATAACACGCGCGGCCTCGCATATTCACAATGGGGAAGAGGACCACAATGACACATTGGATTTCCATATGTGAAAACGAACGAATTCGTTATTCGCACGAAATCTAATTTACTCTTCCCTGGAAATGTTTAACTCTGATTGTGTGTTTTAAACAGAAGAATAAAAGCGCCAACAAGCTTTTGGGGATAGCGCAATACAGAATGAGTTGGTCCAGAGTAGTTATAAAAATAATCGATTTTAGAGAACCACGTTTATTGCTCAATCATAATGTAGTACAAAGTATTCCCAAAGCTGTAATTTTATGTTTTTCTTTACTAACTAACCCAACTATCTCAAAACTAAATTCACCGAAATATAATTAAGCTTGTTGTCATTACAATCATCAATCTAAAAATTACTATTCTTCGTTATTTATTTTTCTTCTTTCTTTCCTTCCTCTCTTATGTTTTCCCACTTAAGAGTACGAATAAAATTTTGCATGAAGTGGAAACAACAGAATAAGCACTCACGATTGCTAGATCCAATGATCGGTGAAGCCACAAAGCAATTTAATAACAATAAAATATTTGGGAAAAACAATAGGTTCTCATCACCAGAACATCAGATCATCAATCACTAGAACATCAATATTCTCCGAAACATATTTATGACGTGCGGAATATAACTTTCACACCATTGAGCCATCGGGTGATCAATTTATATTGAGAAATCAAAATATCGCCCGCATTACGCATCGTGGGACACAACGTCAATATTTTCAAGGGGTAATTACACTCGTTCTACTTTCATCATTAATTATATTAGATGAGAAAAGTCAGCTTTGAAACTTCAAACAAAAAACCAAAAAAACCTCCCCCCCCCGATTTTTATTGTATTCATTGTATATATTGCATAACAAATTCTCCACTCAACGTTAGAAACATTGTGTATGAAATATGTTTTCACTTTGTCAAACACGGGATAGAAAATTAAACAATGTTCTGTACGGTTTCGTTATTGTACTACAAATCTGCAACACAACACAACATATCATTTTTGTACACATTTTCTTTACTCAAATTATAAGACTGAGCCTTTTTGATTCGAACTACGGAGAATCTATATATTTGGTTTACTTGGAGAACTCCATACCTGGATTCCGCGGCTCCAAATTGGCACGTATGTAACAACACCATACAACAAAATCTAAAAATTCCCTCCATGCACGAAGAAATAATACAACGCAGCATCAAATATCAAATCCAACGCCATCAATCTTCTGGCTGATAGTGAAAACTTTCAACAACTCAAGAGACATCACATCCTCGACTTGCCATTCCGTACAAACTAATTATGCAAGAAATACTCTGCCGAATGTTTACTGTACGCATGTTCATCATCAAGAACCATTTTCCTGAATGTTTAAATAAAAGAAACAGATTGCAAATCAGTAAATAAAATGTAAACAAATTATAAGACTAATGATCTCGTGACTGAAAAACTAAGCTGTGATTGCGGAAAGTACAGCATCTTGTTTCACTCTTCATTTGTGTCGATGAGAATAAGGCATTGCTTATTTTAGTGTACAATTACGGTATTTCTATATGTTTATTTATTTATTTATTTATTTATTTATTTATTTATTTATTTATTTATTTATTTATTTATTTATTTATTTATTTATTTATGTATTTATTTATTTATTTATTTATTTATTTATTTATTTATTTATTTATTTATTTATTTATTTATAGAATCACGTTTTCATCTTATAGAGTCACGAAATCATTAATTGGACTATCTATTCTGTTATGTTATAATAGGAGCATCATCTACGACAAATTAAGAAAACTTGTTTATGTAAAAAAGTTCAGTTTTTTGTGGGGGCAATCCGAATATTTAATAAAATATGGGGTATTCTTTTAAAATTTCTAAGTAAAACCCTCCTCACAATATGTTTGAAGCAGCAGGATGAATACAAATCGGGTATTTTTCCTTCTCAAAAATAAAAGAAATGAAAATAAAAAACTGCCCTTCGATTTCAGACAACTTTTATGCATTGTATATTTCTTCTGATTTTGGGATATCTCTATTTAAATGAATATTATGATACAAACTAATACAGAACTATTTATACACATATATAAAACACTAATACAGAACCGTAAAAACTCCTGGCCGTATGAGGGTTCTCCACAAATAAATTATTTGCCTCGCCTACGACTTCCTCTCATCCAATTCCGAGCAGCTGCACCGTGATCCGCTCCCTCGTCAGTGCAAATCCGGGTGCGCAGGCGAGGCGACGAGGGCACTCGCAACCGCCAACGCACCTCAGCCACGCACAGCTCTCGGCGCCCACCGCCCCGACTCGCCCACACGCCCGCCGCTGCCACTCGCTCGCTGCTGCCGTTCACGCCCCCCCACCCTTGCCGTCGCCATCACCTTCTGCCGCTGCCTCCGCCCCCGCCTTCACAGTCCCCTCCCTTGCTTCCGCCCCCACCACGCGCCCGCTCCGCACCGTCACTGCCCACCCACCAACTCGCCACCGCCCCTGCCCGCGTCGGAATTACCTTCGCCCACACCCTCGCACTCGCTGCTCTTGCTCTGCCGCCCCCACCACGCGCCCTCTCACGCACGCTGCCCGCCCCCGCCGGCACTTAGCCTCCGCAGCGCCCGCTAACACCGTCACCCACTCAGCCTCTCCAGCCGCCGACGCGACGCGACGCCCGCCCGCCCGCCCGCACGGCCGCCCCGGCCACACGCCTCGCTGCAGGCCGCCCGCGCGCCTGGGAAGAAGGGGAGGCTGGCGGTGGCCGCGATAATTGCCAGGAGAAGAATACGGAAATTCCTCCAATAAAAAGTTTTGGTGGACAGTGTTCCTCAATTAGTTTGAGATAAGAATAAAAGTTTGCAAGCAAACATTATTGCATGATATCGGCTATTTATATTACCTTTAGCGGATTGCTGCGGACTGTCAATTGTCAGTTAGGCAATCCGCTTGAAGTACTCCGATACAGGTTTTTGTGTTGCAAGGACATCATGGAATTCCAACCCCCATTAAAATCTGTTAAGATACTGAAAACGAAGACAAATACAAGAGAAGGAGGAATTTTTTTTAAATAGAAAAAGAAGAAGAACAGCAGCAGCAACAACAACAACAAAGAGATTTTGACTACAGTGTGTACGTATTCACTCAACGAATCATCTATTCTGTATCTTTTATTTCTCTATTATGAAGCTCAAGTACGACGGAGTTCCCTCAGCTAGTGTTAGAAATACACTATGTGTAACGATTACAAACAACAGTGGTCAATGTGTTACGAAAGAACCATTGGAACTGTTGGCGTAGAGACTACGTCCACAACGATCTTTCAGCTTAAATGTCAACTAGCCATAAAGAATAAAAATCATAGCAAAATGTAGTCTAAAAGTTGATGCTGGAATATCTCTTGTCATATAAATTATATCAAGAAATATTTATCATAATTACAAATAAAAATAACTAAAGCATGAAATAGTTTGGATAGTTAGGCAGGAGGCTATTAGATCAAGAAAAGTAGGTAAAAGTTAGAGAGATAAGGGCATTGAAATGGCACATCGGGTACAAGAAAAAGTATAGTTAAATAAAGTGTAGTTACTGAACTCATAAGGCATTGCAAACGTATGAAAAAAGACCAAAGATAATGACGACACTACAAGAGAGAGAGAGAGAGCCGGGTTAAAGAGAGGAAGCAAGAGGCGGGAGTTTCAGCAGATAAGAACAACCGCGGAGAGGCGCAAATGCTGGGAGATAACAGTTGAAATTGCGGAATGGAGACGCGGCAGGGAAAGAAGGTAGTCTAGAGTGATGAGGCGCGGGACACCAAAGCATTACCCCCTCGGCGACTCAGGGCCCAAGCAGCGTGACGGCAGCCCAGACGAAAAGCTCTTACATTAATTATGAGCCCAGATTACGAGAACGACCTTAATAACACTTCATCAAAAAGACTAAGACTATATAAAGCCAGTCATAAAAATTAAACATTTAACGCGTCATGCAATGAAAACATAAATTATGATAATGAATGTAAATCCTTGTCGAGGGCGTCCCAACACTCATTCTTCAGTTTCCACACGATTATGCTTAAAACTAAGTAAAGTGTTACGTATGTCGTTACTGTGAAGTAGTTTAAACTGTTTCATATCTAAAATTACGTCTCATGAACTCACGTAGTAAAATGATTTGCCTATTTAATTTTTCATTAGATTTATGAAATGAATTTGTTATTTTCATCACATCCGGGCAACTCCTAAAACACACGAAAAATAATAAGAAAAATACAGGTCTCAGTGTTCATGTTTTGTAATGCTTTCAATTCATTTTACCTCACGTAGGAACAGTATCATTAATGCATTTTTAGTATCCACTCACCGCTTCTCAATGAATTTCTTGAATATATTACATTCTCCTTAAATCTATTAAAGAAGTTTTCAATTTTACCCACAAATATTAACTTTGCTGCTGACATGAATACCAAATTGATATATCCGTTCAAAAAATGTGACTTTTGTGATGTGTTTGTTTTCGTGATATTTTTTTCTATTTAGCCCTTTAAAACATGACGAATGAATTATCTTGTAAACAACAAACATAATAAGCATCATTAAACCAGTCCACGAAGCGCTCTGAGTGCCAAAACCTTTACAAGAGCTGCTCCTCTCGGTTTCCTTCACGTCTTTGTAGTACCTACGAAACACATATGATTCGATTCGTCAGCGATGTAGGGGCAAAAAAAACTATTCTCAATTAAAGCAGTTAATGCTACTTATCCTCTCACATAAACTATATTATAGTCTATTATAGTTATGTATGTCTGTACTTGGCGTGACAACCTGCGAACGGGTCATAGCCTACCAGCAGCGTCCTGGCCTAGTGGTCACGGGTTAAGTGATACGTGTGGTTACCACGAAGATATCCCTACGCCGTACTCTGGTCTTCCCAAACTGAGAAGTGAGTTTTCTCATCGTCACACAGCAACATTTACTGGGATATTGCAAGGAAAACGCACACTATAATCTTGCCTGACCGCCAATTGAACCCGGGGTCGCGTCTTGGAAAACGAGCACGTTCATTGAAGCTAAACCGCGAGAGCATTACAGGTAGTATAAATGTAGTCAATTATTGCCTAAGCTATAGCTAGATGACTCTAACATTAGCGTGGGGACTAGGAAGATGTGAATGAAAAGTACAAGTTTCTGGGCCTAAATTTCCATTATCTCTAAGAAGGATCTAACAAAGAAAACTACTTCATGAAATATATCTGATTTTTAGTGTTTTAAAACTATTTTATTAAAATATCGGTCTTTGTGCTTAAAATTCTTTGATTTATCCAACTGTAAATCTTAAACATCGATAATTAGTGATAATATATAATGTATTCGTTTCGCTTCAGTTTCATCCTTCGCTTCCAGTTCCACAACCTGAAATTCGTGTGGCGAAATATACCTTTTTCCTTTTCCACTTTGATTGAAGGTACCGTAATTCCAGGGTCTCAAGATATAAAATACTTGTCTACTACGCTCGGCCATCGCAAACCGGCCTTTCCTTTAAATATTTAATTTCCCTCATCAGTGAATCCAAGTAGGAAGGAGTTTGTACCAGAAACATGCCTGTTTTTAAAGTTTTAGCAAAACTACATTACAACGTGCAACGTCTGTTTAGTAAAGATTATTTCATTCATTCAACTCTAAAACTTTCTTTTCGATTATTCGTGATTCTTGATTTCTTGAGTTGTCTTCCTTCCGCTTTAGTTTGTCCTTCACTTCCGCTTCCGCACTTGGAATTTCCATGTGATCTCTATTTTCCTCTTCTTACGCGTATTGAGGTATCGTCATTCTAATGTACTAAGATTTGCATCACGTGTCAATGTTTGCCCAACGTAATGCGGTTTCTCTTTGAACAGAAAGCACATCATCAATGAAACGAAGAAGCAAAACGATAGTTTCTGATATATGTTTCAGTAAAATTGCATTCAAACATTCGCTTTGTGACGGAGCTGGTTTTATTTCAACTTCAGTAATTTGTGATTCTTGTTATTTAAACTATTATTTCAAACGTTTTTTCGAATGTTATTTCGAACTAAACGAAACTGTTATTTCGGCAGTTTTTTCTTCTCTTGCATATCCTTCCCTGGAATATGGATAAGTTGAAATATTCTATTTTCCTTTCTCCTCCAATCTTCTGGTGTACCAAGATGGAAATTCCGTACCCACTGCAGAGGCGAAGTCCGTGCCTATGTTTGGCCAGAGCAACACGGTGTCTCTTTGGAAACAAACTACACAAGCAGTGGAACCAAGAAGCAAAACAATTTTTTCTGAAATATGTTTATTATTCGACGTTTCAGTAAAATTTCATGCAAACATTAGCTTTGTGGTAAAGCTTGTTTCATTTCAATTCTAAAACTAAAACTTAGGTAATTTGTGATTCTTGTTTTCCCGAATTGCTTTCTTTCCTCTTTGGTCCGTAGTTTCCTTATCACGTAGAGAAATGTAGGCAAACAGGTGGGGGCCTTAGTCTGTCCCGTCTGATGCGGTGCCCCACTGGTGGGAGATACCTGGTTGAGAGAGAACCCCGCCATCCGACGATAGGTTGGTGTGGAATTTCGCCATTCAGTGCGGGAAGATTACTGCCCTCTCCGAGGGGAACATGCCCTACATTTACGGGACTAATGGCTTTGGCCGTTGACGCGCCCTGAATTACTAACAGCCAACCGAATTTTTCACTTGAATTTCCAACTTGGATTTGTTAAAATATTCCATTTTCCTTTCCGCTCGAGATTCCCAGGTATCGTGCTTCCGGTGTACCAAGACGGAAATCTCGGCCCTCCTACTCCGGAGGCGAACTCCGTGCCTATGTTTGGCCAGCGCTCCCCGGCGTCTCCTTTGACACCCGGCCGCGGGGCCTACGCCTGCGGCATAGCGGAAGGAGGAATTCGCGCCACAGGCGGCCGCGAGAGGGCGCAGCGATCGCTGCGCCGCGACGCCACGGAAGGCGGCCGGGGGCGGGGCGGGGGTGGGGGTGGGGGTGGGGTCCCGCGACGCCCGGATCGCAATCGATACCCGCCCGTCGGAATGTGGACGCCTTGCTCCCGCCAACCCACCTCAATCGCCTCGCCCCCGCCCACCCCTCCCCAAAACCACCCCTCCACGAGAACGCGCTTTGATCTGCACTATGCTTGATTAACTCCCGGCCTCTGTGTGTTGCCATGCGGAAAAGGACGTGTGTTGAGCTGATTCGAATACGTGACGCGACATTAATGCTCACGCGGTTCGGTCCCGGTGAATAAAATTCTCTTGTTCGTGGTGATGAATTCTAAAACGTATGACAAAACAAGAACTGAACATGTGTGCGCATAGAAATGTACGTACCCCTTTGACTATGTGCACTGGCTCATGAGACAAACCGGCTTTGTTGGGTTAATGCTAGCCTCAAATAATCAGGAGTGTTGAATTAATTAATGCTAATATTTATATATCACAAAAAATGAAATGTTGGTGCAGCAAGAACAGCTTGTTTTTGTATGAAGTTTTACGTCAACCATTGCACCAAACGCAGTCCGCCTGCATGCCTACATGCCTGCGCAATCGACTTTTGACCTCCAATGAAAATGGAAACCCGGATTTTCAGTTTATGAATGTGATCACTCGAAAAAAGAGGGATGTAATGAATAAAAGCAACGTCAAATGTATTTCCAATAAATATTGCAGTGCTGATTTACTGTAGTACTCTTCCCTTAGTTTGTAAACACCAGGTGTTTCCGTAATTTTCAACTGAGATGAAGTGAACTTCATGCCATATATATTTCGCAAAACTGACAAGAAAATACATTTTGTTATTCCTACATGTAACAGTGAACCAATGACTCGAAACATAAATCTAAAGAAAATTACACCACCACATTTTTTTCATTGCTTCCTCAACTCCATTATCCACTACCTATCTAATTTTTCCATTTCCTCATCTGACCTTCTTGATGTTAATTACTCTAGATTTAACAGTTTTAATAATATTTGGTATGATTTTCGGAAGATTAGGGAAGTAATTTTATGAAATCCAAGCTTATTTTAGTTTCATGTTTCATTTACAGTTTATTCGGAAACTTGAAATCTCGATCTTAAATGGAATAGAAGAATAGAACTTCTGCTCTGTGAATAGTACTTGATTTGATCTCAATATGTAGAATCAATTACTTCAAGTAAAAGTGCAATTGCTTGTTTTATTTACATTACTCGTGAAAATGGATTAGAAACAAGTGTAAATACATATGTTCTCTATATTGCCATTTTTTATGAAAAAAAAACACACCCTCTGACATCTCTCTCATCGTAACATATTTGTAACGCTCTCACCCGTTTTATTCATGAACACACACTGTTTTCGAAACTCGACATCTGGAAAGTTCCATGCTAAATCACGAGGGCGCCAGCAGGCGCAGCGAGAAACAAAAGTGTTGCTATCTCTAATTGGATGTCGAAGGGCGAGTTAAAGTTTCGCCTTTCCCTTAATCCCGGGCGAATTGATTTTTCCCTCGCCATCCTTGCCGCTGCCATCCCCGCCCTGAGCCGCTCCCGCCGTCCTCTTCCCATCCGTCTCCCATCCCCTCAGCCATCCCCGCCCTCGCCATCCCCTCTCTCTTCATTCCTGCTCTCAACTCCGCTAAACCTGTCACCTCCGCCGCTCCGCCCTCGCCACCACTATCCCTCGTCCCCGTCCCCGTCCCCTCCCCGCCCTCGCCTTCGCCCTCACCAGCTCACCTTCACCACACCGCCCTCGCCACCCCCGCCCTCGCCACCCCCGCCCTTCGCCACCGCCGTCCCTCCCAAGCTCTTGCCTTCCCCGCCATCACCGCCTCCGCTCTCGCCACCCCTACCCTCGCCACACTCCCGCTCCCACTTCGCAACCCCAGCCCTCGCCTTCCTCGGCCTCACCTACCCCGCTCTCACCACTCCAACCTCACCACCCCTGCCCTCCCCACCCTCGCCTTCATTCCCCGCTTTCGCAACCCCGCCACTGTACCCCTTCTTCACGCACCCCCGTTGCAGGCGTCTGGCCGCTCGGCAGCCGTGATAAGGGACGCTCGTCGTTTAATGGGCGAAACACTCCAATGGAGGTCCATCGTTAAATATCCCCTTCGGAGACGGTCCGGCAGCCGGCAGCCGGCAGCCGGCGCGCCGAGCGCTGTTCCCACCCTAGGCCCAAGGGACGGAGTGCCGTTGCCTCTAACAACCGCCATTCACAAGGCATCTCCTTCGGCTCTCGACTCAGCTGGGCCGGTGAGATTGGGATTTACACACCACTCTCAGGAGAGTATGAGATGCTGTCCAAGTTGCTCAGATACACAACCTTTCTTTATACTCTAATATTTCTTACTGTTGTTTCTTTGCATCGTTGCGTGTTTTAAAATTTCGCACATCAAAAAAATATTTGACTCTAGAAAAATGACTTGAAATAAATATTATTGTACAAAATTAAAAAATATGTGTATCTAGTTTACACATTTAATCTCTACTATTTATGACACCAATATCGTTCGTTTTATAAATTTTATAAGAGCTCCAGCGATCCTAAAAATGTTTGTTTAATTTGTACTACTCATTCTGTGAAATTTGAGAAACGGATGTTGTTAATAATTAACAGAATTCCGTAGATTAATAGAACTTACGGGCTCCAGTAAATTCTTATTACGAAATGAACAACAGTTACTTTAAATTGGGTTTTAGATAGAGTGAACAAAATAGATAAAGCGGTTTAAAGAAACAAAATTCGAAGCATGCGGAGCTTCAGATAGAGACGAATTGTCCCCACCGCCCTCCGTGACACAGACATCGCTCGGAGCGTCGCCGATCGCCAGCTGCGATGGAGCGGTGTCGCCCAGACGACGGCCAACTCCGCCGGGGAGGGAGAGGGAGGGGTGTCAAGGAGGCGGAGAGGGGGCGAGGGGGGCGGAGGCGCCAGAAGTCGGGGACGCGGCCGGAAACACGAGGCGCCGGCCGACAAGAAAGCGACGACGGAGAAGCCCAGACACAATGGAGCGATTTTCTTCTCCGAAGCGGCGGCAAGTGACAGCTTGTTTGACGGACGTGAGCACGCCGCTACCGCCGCCACCGCTTCCCTCCGCGCCAGCCGCCCTGCCCGCCGCGGCCAAAGCCACGTCCGCCGCGCCAGACGCCTCCACCTCCACTGCAGTGGCCGTCTCCACCCCGCCACCATTTATTTCCTCCTCCATCACCCCTGATAGCACCGCCCCTCCCACCCTCCCGGCCATCACTTGCAACTCCTACACAATCTCCTACGCCGCCGCCCACGCCACCGCCAACGCAGCCGCCCATGCCGCCACCCATACTGTCGCCCACTCCGCCGCCCACGCCGCCGCCCACGCCGCCGCTCTCGCCGCCGCTCTCTCCGCCGCCACTGCCCATGCGATCGCCCATGCCGTCGACCACGCTGTCGCTCACGCTGTAGCAAACGTCGACACCCACGGCACCACCCACACCGCCGCCCACGCCGCCGCCCACTCTTCCGCCCACGCCGTCGCTCTCGCCGCCGCCACTGCCCATGCGGTCGCCCACCCCGCCGACCATGTCGTTGCCCACGTTGCCCCCATGCCGCTGACCACAACACCGCCCACGCCGCCGCCCTCTCCCCAGTCAATGCCGCCGCCCATGCCATCGCCTACCGCCGTACTGTTTGCATCACCACCTACGTTTCCGCCTACGTCATCTTTTACTCCGCTGTCCGCAACAGCTTCTCTGCCTCCGCTACCACCACCACCCCCACTTCCACCATCCCAACACAACCTTCCTCTCGGCCTCTTGTCTTGTGTTGACGACAGTCCCTCCCTCGTAGGACTCGTCCCTCCTACTTCCCTGTCGGCGCAGAGAGGGCGGGGCGGGACGGGACGGGGCGAGACGGGGTGGGGTGGGGTGATGCGGGGAGAAGCAGGGTGTGATGAGGAAGGTGAAGGGCGGGGAGGGGCGGGAGACGCGGGGCGGAGCGGGACGGGGCAGGACGGGACAGGGCGGGGTGTGGCGGTGCGGGGAGGAGCATGGCGGGAGGGGCTGGGCGGAGCGAGGCGGGGCGGAGCGGGGTAGTGCGGGGCGGGGAGAGGGCGGGGCGAGCTGAGCCGGCGCGGACAGCATCAGATCTTGGCGCAGCCGTTTAAGGCGCGGTTGCCACCCCTCCTGGACCCCTCACGGGCTTCTCGCGGGCTCCTCGTGGGCCGCGCGCCTGCTGATGCAATTTGCTGTGCGCAGGTTGACTCTGGGGTCGAGTGGAAGCCGCGGGCGGTAGAATCACTGTGGTCTACAGCTAAGCGATGCACAATAAGAGGGTTATGGTTTGGAGAAAACAGAACGAAAATTGAAGATTGTTTGTGTCAGTACACCGTGTTGACGACTTTGAAATCTGTGAAATGTATATTAACAGGACACATTAAAGGGAGCGATCAAAGATAGAGATAAAAGATAGAGAGAGATAAAAGATAGGAAGAGATACAAGATAGGGAGAGATACAAGATAGAGAGAGATACAAGATAGAGAGAGATACAAGATAGAGAGAGATACAAGATAGAGAGAGATACAAGATAGAGAGAGATACAAGATAGAGAGAGATACAAGATAGAGAGAGATACAAGATAGAGAGAGATACAAGATAGAGAGAGATACATGATAGAGAGAGATACAAGATAGAGAGAGATACAAGATAGAGAGAGATACAAGATGATAGAGAGAGATACAAGATAGAGAGAGATACAAGATGATAGAGAGAGATACAAGATGATAGAGAGAGATACAAGATGATAGAGAGAGATACAAGATGATAGAGAGAGATACAAGATGATAGAGAGAGATACAAGATGATAGAGAGAGATACAAGATGATAGAGAGAGATACAAGATGATAGAGAGAGATACAAGATGATAGAGAGAGATACAAGATAGAGAGAGAGATACAAGATAGAGAGAGATACAAGATAGAGAGAGATACAAGATAGAGAGAGATACAAGATAGAGAGAGATACAAGATAGAGAGAGATACAAGATAGAGAGAGATACAAGATAGAGAGAGAGATACACGATAGAGAGAGGTAAACGATAGAGAGAGATAAACGATAGAGAGAGAGAAAGAGATAAACGATAAAGAGAGAGATAAACGATAAAGAGAGAGAGATAAACGATAAAGAGAGAGAGATAAACGATAAAGAGAGAGATAAACGATAAAGAGAGAGATAAACGATAAAGAGAGAGATAAACGATAAAGAGAGAGAGATAAACGATAAAGAGAGAGAGATAAACGATAAAGAGAGAGAGATAAACGATAAAGAGAGAGAGATAAACGATAAAGAGAGAGAGATAAACGATAAAGAGAGAGATAAACGATAAAGAGAGAGAGAGATAAACGATAAAGAGAGAGAGAGATAAACGATAAAGAGAGAGAGAGATAAACGATAAAGAGAGAGAGAGATAAACGATAAAGAGAGAGCGAGAGATAAACGATAAAGAGAGAGCGAGAGATAAACGATAAAGAGAGAGCGAGAGATAAACGATAAAGAGAGAGCGAGAGATAAACGATAAAGAGAGAGCGAGAGATAAACGATAAAGAGAGAGCGAGAGATAAACGATAAAGAGCGAGAGATAAACGATAAAGAGAGAGAGATAAACGATAAAGAGAGAGAGATAAACGATAAAGAGAGAGAGATAAACGATAAAGAGAGAGAGATAAACGATAAAGAGAGAGAGAGATAAACGATAAAGAGAGAGAGATAAACGATAAAGAGAGAGAGATAAACGATAAAGAGAGAGAGATAAACGATAAAGAGAGAGAGATAAACGATAAAGAGAGAGAGAGATAAACGATAAAGAGAGAGAGATAAACGATAGAGAAAGAGGAGAGGTTTATCATGATTTTCTGATACCTGAAAGAAAAATCAGTTTTGGATGACTTAAGTTAAGGAAAAATTAAACTATTGATGCTAATGTATACTCACTGTACTTTTCATTTGTATTTACATGTAAAAATATTACAATGGCTCCCATTCTTCAATATTAGGCGTCATGTCGAACTCAATTTCACAGCTCTCGAAATTGAATGAATGCATTTTATTTAATTTTGTTAAATCAATTATTATTTTTCTACTATTATTCAGTAAATTAGGAATTTGAAAATAACTGGTACGTATTTGGTTCCTGTGTTCATCGTGAATTACTGATTTATAATTACTTTCTATCGAAAGAATGCAAATAAAAATGTTTTTAAAGAAAGCTCGGTTTACGATACAAATTTGCAAAATATCATTTCCTAATCGGAAAGAAGGTTCAGTTGAAGAGGCATACGTCACGCGTCCAGCAGGAAGATAGAGAATTAGAATCCGTCCATACCGGGGATTCTCCTATTAAGACTGCCAAGGAGTTCCTTTGCGTCTTTACATACATTACCCAATTTGACCATTTTCATTATAGCGAATATCTCAAAGTGTTGATGAGAATTTAGACAGTCATGTCAAGTAATTTATTATTAAAGAATGTGTTAAGTTTAAGTATGGAAATCAAACTGAAGACAAAAATACTTGTCATATATTGAACAGTTTCATTTGTACAATTAGAATCTATATAAATACAATCTTAGATAATAATGTTCTAGTAGAAGATAAGGTGTAATCTTCGTGATATATTTTTATTTTCAAAATGAGAGGAATGGTTCGAAATCCGTGTAGTCGTTCACATACAATGAATGTCAATTCTATTTTCATCAACAATGAACGTGTTTTATTTTTTTAGTATGCATCAGAATTAAAACATTCGGGATTAGTGTAATATTCAAAAACAAAGGATGAGCTTATTTGCATTGTTTGCTTTTCTTTGGTCAAGACTATTCAATGAAACTACAATGATCGCAATGCGAGAATGAAAGAGCAATATTCCCTCTGCAATATTAAAACCGTCCAGCGCTTTCCGTTCCTCTGAACAATGCAACCGAGCCAGTGCTTATCGCCACGAAAGGCGCTAAACAGCAGCTAAATCGTTATTAATTGACGTCTGCGTAAAATGAGTTCCTGTAAAAGAAAACAGTGGCAGCATTTCTATTTCGGAATGAATAAACCATTTAGGCTTGTAGTTGCATGTTTTGTTTGTGAGCTTAGTAATGAAAAAAGTTGGATTAAGGACCAGCAGAAAATCGTTATTTGTTTCCCATGATGGAACATTCCTACAAAAGCTGTTTCAATGCGCAAAAACCCATTTTCGTTGCGATAGCCAGATAACTGATAACACAGAGAAGTAGAACGCGCCAGCCGGGAATATTTTCTAGAAGCCCACGAGAAAAAGCTAACGCGTGTTCCGCAGCTGTTTATTAAGTACAGTATTGAACTATTAAGGGAATTAGGGCGATCCAATACTTCCTCTGGGAGGTGCGAGGCGGCTAGGTAATGTCGATTGGCAGTTTAATTCTTGTTTCGCCACGCGGAATGGAAAAAGCCGAGAGGAACTGCGAGAGCGGGCCGGAGGTTGAGAGCGAAAGAGAGCGCTCGCGAGACAAGAAGAGATGGAGTCGGAAAAATAAAACGTGGGAGTGCAGGTTGAGAATACAGGTCAAATGTTGTGGTAATAATGTGATTATTGACTTTTTGCGTGAAAAAATAACAAGGCAGTAGTCTATATAGACTTTGAATATGTTTGAATATTTTCTATTTATTAAACGAGGTGTTATTTAGAAACTGGTGCAGTATAAATAAAGAAAAAAATGGAAAAAGCATTAATACGTTGCTGAATTATTTGATGAAAATAGTCTCACAAATCTTTATTGAGACTTGCAAAGAATTATATTAATTGTCGGTCATTTGTACAAAGAAGAAATTTAATATTGTTAAACGGAATAAAAAAGGAAATTTCAATAATATGGAAGAAAAAAAGAGTTGTAAAACTTTCTAAAATATAGAAAAAAATGAATCACATTGAAGGCTCCAAATGATTAGCGAAGCTTTCAATAATAATGACTATTATATCAGTGTCTTTTTTATTTATTTTCTTTAGAATAATTTAAGGCCAACACAAAAACAATTTAGTTAGTCGTCGAGAATTAATTTTGAAATCAATTCCTTTGAGACGAATAAATTATGTAAATTTCAATTATTTTTTATAAGTTGCATTCTAAGAGGTTAGTTATAATATTATTATTATTATTATTATTATTATTATTATAATTTTAGTTATAACAACAAATTGTTACAACTCTCTGGTACAATCTGATGTTTTTACTAAATTTTACGACGGTATCTATTCAATTTTTACAGAAAATAAAAAAATTGTAAATATAAGAAAATGGAAGGAACAATTTCATATTGTATAATTAAAAATATCTATAAATTAATCTCCCCCACACGCCGTTATTCTCTCCGAATATTCATCCTTCCCTTCACTCAGGTCCGTTAGACTACAATCCACTACACGTCAAACAGAAACGGTCGTAGAAGGTGCAATAACAATAGAAAAATCAACGAGAGACCATATTTATGATTCTTAAAGCAATAACGACAAATTTGTTAAGTCTCTGAATTCTATATTAATTAGTATAGTAGGTGATTCATGAATAAAATGTACTGTATCGTAATAGAAAAGCTGAAGATGAGTAAAAATCAGTACCCAAAAGGTCGCATTATGTATCGCATAGTGATTAAATAACAGTTTTTTATAATTTAATGTTTTAAATGTTCTCATACTCATAACCCTGACAAACATTCAAGGCAAGAATAAACAAAGTGTATAATAATAATAATAATAATAATAATAATAATAATAATAATAATAATAATAATAATAATAAAACTGACTTTATTAATTGTCATTCTTACGCCATTCAGGTGCCCTTTGGCGAATCCACGTTAAATCTTTATATTATATTAAATATTATAACAAATATGAGGTTGGCGAAATTTCACTTTAACTTTTTCTTCTGAAGATGCAAATTAAGACCATTTCCGCATTCGCCTTAAGCGATTGATCTTACCCCAAAAAGCTCAATCGGGAAGGCGAGTGATGACTAAATCGAATGCCTGAAGCTAAAAACATTAAATATAAAATATAATTTATTAAGTAATGAAAAAAATGTTATAAAAAATAGCCATTGTTTAGTCATCAAGGAAGGGAACATCAAATAGCCTAGCGCAAAGAGAATACCATTTCCAAAATCTTTATGCCAAATAATAGATAATATTAGTAATATTATCTCAGAAACAATCATTTAAAATTCCGTAGCTTGGCCCCTCTATAATTGTTTGCATTGGTTTTCAAACGACGTGCCCTCTGTCATCTGAATGCATCTCCCAAAGAAGGCACTGCAATATCTGACAGGCTTAGAATTGCAATAAGTGTTGCTTTGAGACCCTTCCACTGACACCAAATTCACAGAATTATCCTAGTAAATGGCCCACTGTTTTCTGCAAATACCAGAAGCCGAGACAGAGGAGGCAGAAGGTTGTCAGTGGCGGTACTTGAAGTTCTGATTGCGGGACTGAATTCGTTTCATTCCGCATTCATTGAGTAATTTTGATTTTTCGCGTCTCGCTTTTAACGGATATTGTAACGCCTCGAGCGCGTGTTTACAGAGAGCGCTGTCTGACCTTGGGCAGTGGATTGTTACGTTCAAAATATCAGTAAAATTCTAGTCGTAAAAATGGAAATTACTAAAAACAATGCTTATCTAACATGTGACAATGTGTATATCATTGGAGTCGTCTTTTTACCCTCGTCATGATAGACTAAAAAATGTATAGATAAATTTGAACGTTACCTCAATATCTCTGTAAACTGCAATTCAATAACTTGATCTGTTAAAAAATTACAAGAGGTGCGAAAGTTACGTGACTTAACCCGTATATGTTCAAATAAGTTATCTAGTGTGACCGGGAGGATCTCAAATTCGATTTTTTTAATGTGCAGTCTCAAGGTCACGCACGAAAAAGGAGAGGGAAGGCAGATTTCAATAGGGAGCCGTAAAAGTGGGAGCTGTAGTCACGTTGCAGCTCCCTATTGGAGTCTACCTTCCCTCTCCCTTTTCCATGCGTGACCTTCAGACACCAGGTAAAAAAATCGAAGTAGAGTTCGAGACCCAACAATGGTAGGATTTTCAACATAGCTTGTCAGCTATGTTGAATTCAGTCGCTGTCTGGAGGAGAATTCCACCGGCCGGCTGCTCGGAGTTTTCCGTGGTTTCTCCGATCAACACTAGACGAATGCCGGAGCAGTACCCTAACAAACGGGTCAAGCGATCTTTTGAATTTGAATTTGCCTTATTTTACGTGGCGAGACTCGGGCCATCAGGCCCGCTCTTCCGCCCGACCACGCAAATTTCGCTACGCTCCTTTCACCAACTAGGAGAGAAAGGAGGTATTTCTTGGGCGAGAAACAGGCGATTTGAATTTAGCTCAGAGGCGTCATTTAGGCTTGAGGATCTTTTACATGCAAGTAAATCTACTAACATGGGACAGCCGGCTTTACTTCCCCTCCGAAGGAAGGCGTACGAAGGATTTTTTCGCCCTAAAAAATCCACGGCTTCGATCGGGTTTGAACCCGCCAACTTGGGTACAACAGTCCAGTACGCTAACCGTTACACCATCGCGTTACACCATCGCCGCCGCCATCTTTCCTTCCTCTTCTTTGTCCTATCCTCACCCCTTACTTTCACTAACATACAACACATTACCACACATGCCGGGACACCGGTCGGGAGCTTAGAGCATGTTCCGGCTGGGGCGGTGATCCGCTGGTGGGAGAAACCTGAATGAAACTGTCACCCTCTTGCCAGATCGTGGCACTGATGGGACCCACTGCTGTAATCGGAATATGGGCTGCTGCTCTGTCGGTTGCAGGGTCAAGAAGCAGCGAGGGGGCGTCGCGGTGGCAAAGGCAGAAGCGGACGCGCCGCCGTTCGGCGCCGCCAAGGGGCGCCAATGTATTCCGCGCACGTTATTCCTATGTTCGGCGCGCGATGCTCGTGAAGCAGCAGCTGCTCCCCGCCCCACCTCCTCTTCCCCGCACTCCACTCCGGCGACGCCGCTGCTCCACTTATCCCACGTGCCACTTGACCTGACCCGACCCGTCGCCCGACTTGCAACTGCTCTGCTGCGCGGAGCGAATGGTTGAATGGTGATTCCGGGGATGCCAATAGCTAAGGTTGTTAGTTCCGTAAGTGTAGTGCATGTTATTCCTCGGGATGTGGCGGTGGTCTTCCAACGCTGAATGGCTAGATCCCGCTCCGACCTACCGCCCTCTTGCGGGGATAATCCACAACCAGGTATCTCCCACAAGCGTGACACCGCTCCAGACGAAACACGCTCTAAAGCTGTGCGTGATCTTGGCTGTCCGGGTATGCATACCAGCCGTGAGTAAGACAACGACAAGATGGTTGAAACGTCGGCAACACAGCCTTCGACGCAGCGTCACCCGGACAGCCAAGATCACGCTCATGACTCTGACCGCGGAAGCCTACGACTTCATTTACGCTCTAAAGCTGTAACGCTCTACCATGACCGCTCTCCCCGCATGTGTGAAAGTATAGTGCATGTAAATGAGAGTATAAGTAAGGGGTAGGATAGAACAAGGAATGAAAAGGAAAGATTGCGCGCGGTCCGTGGCCCGTTTATTAGGATACGTCTCCGGCATGAACTTGGTATTGATCGAAAACAAAACACGGTAAACTACCGATCAGAGCAGCCGGCCGCCAGAATTCTCCTCCATTCAGCGACTGAATTCGACCTAGATATTTATCAGGGGGCGAAAACCGTGTCACTCGAACCTAGGACCTTCTCGTCAGAGGTACTGCAATGACATCAGATAATGTTCTGAGTCACCTCCTCCGGTGCACGAAGCAAGTTGCTCTGGAGAGTTCGCTACAGAAAAGTTGTTTAGTGTCTCATTATTTCTGTGGTTATTAAGTGTAACTGAAGCCACATTTTCTGATGTCGAATAATTAAGAACACCATTGGGAACTGCTAATTAGGAAATTGGTTAATTGGTTTATTTGAATAGTACACATTATATAATATTTCTATCTAAAACTTCTCAAATTATGAATAAAAATGTTAGACGATAAAAAACAACTAATTAGGAGAAGTCAGAACTCAGAAAGAACTCGAAGAAATCAATATACATATCGTGACAAAATTTTAATTAACTAAACTGAATAAATATTTTAAATTTCTTTAGAAGCAAAGGTCCAATAAGTCACAGAGTGCACTGGAAAGGTTAAGTCTAAAAATTATTTGCTCATGCCAATGTGCACTTTGTTTTAATAATTTCCAAGGTTAGAATAAAATAGAAATACATCTTTAATTTTTCTATTTTATGTATCGAGAAAATAAATACATTTTTATATTATACATCATGTTATAAAAATAATACTTCAAGGATGCGAAAGTTATGACATTATCATGCTGTGTAATTAATTCAATAAATTTCTGTCGCACTATATACACCCATGATATAAATAAAAGATAAAATATCAATTACATATCAATTCCTATGGTTAACACTCCTAACACAATCAAAACAGTTATGATATCGATAAAGTTTGTCATTTCGTTTTGTGCATATCGAGTTATACAATTCAATAATATGTTCTATTTAACAAAATTATGTGAAACAAACTGAAAAACAAAGAAGAGCGATAAAAACACCGCAGAAGTATGAGATAACCTCGAGATAGTCTCGAGAGTTTTGGCTAAATATGCTGAAGTAGCGGAACCCGGCAGACATTGTCCTGTCCTTCATCTCTCTTTCCCCATTCCCCTCTCTCCTGATCGCTATACCTTCCCCTCTCCTTCCCTACTCCTAGCAAAAATGTAATAGAATGTTCAAAAATAACCCTTTCTTTGGAGTCTTTGGCCTCAAAATACTTAATTTTAATGTCCTAGAACGCTTCGTTTAGGAGTATTTTAATTTTATAAATTTCTAAAATAGCCTGCCGAGTATGTTGCCGGTTGCATTTGACATGAGTATTTAGTTTTCTTCTACAGCGCCCCCTAATATCTTTTTTTCTATTTTTTAATACTTATTCTGATATTCGATGCGGAGATGAATCTAACAAATCAGAGATAATTAAAATTGGTCCAACTGTTTTGACGTTATAAGTTCTGTAACTAACCAGACTTTGTTTTATAAATATAAGGATGTGTAAGATCAACGTTAATACCACAAGAAGCTGCCACGGGAGAGCGGCAAAGCGATCGAGGGCGAGGGGAGGAGGGTTGGGGAGAGAAGGTCGGAGCGAGGAAGAGCTGGGTACGACTGAGCGAGAACAGTGTCTTCTCCACAGAGCCTGCAACTTGTTGGCGACAGCAGCTTTGCAGGTTAATTTTGTTCCAGAAATCCCCGGTAAGCGAGCAGGCGAGCCAGCGCGTTAGCGAACGAGCGGGGAAGGGACGAAAAGAGGAAGTGGCGTGAGGAGGTGGCCGAAAGAATTCGCGGTATTCGGTCCGTCGAGGAATCCCCCGTCGCCGAGGACGTCAACGGAAATTCACCGCCAGCTTCCCGGAGCCAATTATGCAGAGAGTAACACCGCAGACACTCATCAGGAGATTGAAGCCGAGTTCCCCCAGTCGGAAAAAAAGAAAACTTTTGTGTCTATTTCTCTATGGTGGCATCTCTGCGGTATAAATTAAATATATATATAAATGGCCTGGGAAAGAAGTCGGTTGTCCTTTGTCGATGTTTACTTCGTTAACTAAAAAGAACAAGCCCGCCAGAACACAGAAGCAAATTAATTCATTAGCACGCAAAAAAAAAGTTTGTTCTGCGATATGACGCAGAAGATGATGAAGGGGAAAAAACGTAATTACGCAAACACGGTTTTTCATTCCCTGGCGAGTTCAGGCGAGCACTAGAAACGTGTAATTTTTAGAAATTGAAAATCTAAAATAAAACGCTGGAAACTGTAAGAAAATGTTTACTATTTAATCTCGGCAGAACACGAATAGAATATTTCTTCTTCCCAAGCAAGAGGAACATTGTAGCATATTCCTTAGAAGCAAAGAGCGACTTTCCCGCGATCTTTATCAGCAACACTACTTACCTCCCTCAAAAACGACAAGAGCAAAGTGTGTGCGCTGCCGAGAGGTGCCGCTATAAAGTCTAGGAAGTAAGCCGCCCTTTCCTCGGAAAAATAAATATAAAAGTTGGCTGCAAAGAGGCGTTTCCATACGAAAACACCGGCGAGCCTTAATGCGCAGCAACGCTAATGGAAACGTCGATCGCAGGGAAAGAATGGACTTGGAGGTGGAAGTGAAGGCGGGACGGGGCGGGGATGAGAGCGAGGGTACGGGAGGTCAGAGATGAGGTCGGGTTGAGGACGGGCACGAGGATGGAGGAAATGGAGATGAGAACGAGGATAGGGACGGCGGATGAAGACGGGATGAGGATGGGTACAAGGACGGAGATGAGGAAGGGGCCGGGGATGAAGATGGGATGAGGACGAAATGAGGACGGGCACAAGGACGAATATGCGGATGAGGACGAGGTAAGGAGAATGGGGACGGAGATGAAGGCAGATGATGGTGCGGGTGAGGACGGGAGTAATGGTGAGGGTAAGAATGAAACCGAGGGAGAGATCGAGGATTAATAAGTGTGTCGGGGTAAATACGAGTGTGAGTGCTGGGTCAAGGAGAATTTGGGGCGGGGATGGGGGAGAGGAAGAGAGAAAAGTGAGAGCGGCGATCAGAGCGAGAACGAGGGGAAATTAGGCTGACATAAAAGCAGGGGGGTCGGGTTGAGGCAGAGTGCGAACGGACCGAAGATCAAATCTGAAGAGTAAAGAGGACGGGCAGAAGTAAGAGAGGAACGGTCTGGCGGTACGGCGTGGAAACGGAAATAATGGGGGAAGAGTGCAGCGAGAGAGAGAGAGAGAGAGAGCGAGGGGAGGGTTAAGTATCGCTTTCCGAGCAGTTGCACAAGAGGATTTGCGAAGGCGAAACCGCTTCTGGCCGCGGGGCGCACCACGCGCTCGCGCTCTTCCATCCAGCGAGACACGTCCCCAGCCGCTACCCACCCCGCGTACGCCGCTCAACCAGGTTGCTCCCTTTACTTTCCTCCTGGCCCTCTCGTCTTCCTGCGACAGAACTGACATTCCTGTTATTATTCTAATTCTAAGTCCTTTTGTTGTTTACTTTCAACTCACTAGAATTTTTGTTAACACGGCTATACTTTTTTTCAGATGCTTTTTAATCTGCGTTTTTTCAGATGCTTAATAATCGTCTCTACGTGTCACGTTTTTTTTCGCGTCTCGTTCATAATTTATAAAACCAGAACTAATGTTTTTTATTATACTTCAGTACGATAGCATTGATTTACTTCGTTTGACAAAGTATCAAAGGTTTGACAAAGATTACTTAGTTTGTGAAAAGTATTTTGTTTTTTTCACGTTACCGTTACGACACACAAGTTTCCTTTCTCATGTATGCCTTAACCTCCTTCTTTCCTAGCTGTTCTTGCACTCCATCGTACACTTTCCTGTCAGTCATTTCCCATACTCTCCAAACTCCATTCCTGTAAATAGCCCTCTCCAACCGCACCCTCACCAAACACCCTGCCTTTCCTTTCGGGCCACCTGATTCAAGGCGAAGTGCCCGGCTACTCTTCACTTCTTACGGCGCCGGCGCTCTCACAAAATACGCAAAGGCAGACGGGATCCCGGGAATGTTCGGCGGGGGAGAGCGCGGGGCGCGGTTCACGAGCGGCGAAAGAGCACCTGGTGGTGGAAACGAGGTGGGGGGGGGCACGAAAGGAAAAGGAAAGGAACGGGAACAAAGACTTGGCGTAAAAAGCGGGGAGAAGCTCGAGTTGGGGCACGGATTGACTGAATAGTGATTTCGGGCACGCCGACTAATAAGGCCATTATTCCCGTAAGTGTAGTACATGCTTATTGTCGCATGAGATGGAGGCGATCTTTGTCCGATAGATGGTGAGATCCGACGCCGACCTACCTGACGGCTAGCGGGGCCAGAGCCAGAAAAGGGAGGAGAGGCGAGCCAGAAGAGGGAGATGGGAACAAAGAGACCGAGAGGACGAATGGGAGCCGTGAGATGACGGAGACGGGGATATAAGAAGTGGGGAAACGGGGAGGGAACAAACAAGAATTCGGGAAGGAGGGGTCGACGGAGAGCGGTGAGGTTAGGAAGGGAGAGGCTGGGTAAAAGGGCAACGGAGAACAGAAACAGAAGTGATAACAGCAGTGGGGTGTAGATGATGAAAGACGGTTTCGCGTCGTGGGCAGAGTGGCGGTTTCAAACACGCACTGCTACGCGGGGTCAACGGCGAAGACGTGGGTAGAGGGTATGTCATTCTACAGAGGCGTACGCGGAAGCTGCGGCTAGGTGGTGTAGAGCAGAGGGGCAAGTGAGTGGGCGTGTGAGGGTGCGCAGGGAGCGGAGGCGTGTTGCGGGGTGCTGGATAAGGAAGCGGCTGGGATAGTTCGGGGTGGAGAGGGGGACGATAATTGGGGGAGGGGGGCGGGGATGGAGTTGTGGGCGAGAGTGGAAGAGAGCGCGGCAATAGGAGCGGAGGCGAGTGAGGGAGTCAAGGCCGTGGCAGCGGTGGGTGCATGGGCGGGCGCGTGGGGGGGGGGCGCGTGGGGGGGCGCGTGGGGGGGAGCGCGTGGGGGGGCGCGTGGGGGGGGCGCGTGGGGGGGGCGCGTGGGGGGGCGTGGGGGGCGCGTGGGGGGGCGCGTGAGTGGACGCGTGTGTGGACGCGTGAGTGGACGCGTGAGTGGACGCGTGAGTGGACGCGTGAGTGGACGCGTGAGTGGACGCGTGAGTGGACGCGTGAGTGGACGCGTGGGCGGACGCGTGGGCGGACGCGTGGGCGGACGCGTGGGCGGACGCGTGGGCGGACGCGTGGGCGGACGCGTTAACGGGCGCATGGGCAGGCGCGTGGGCAGGGGCGTGGGCGAGCGCGTGGGCGGGCACATAAGCGGACGTGTTTGCGGGCGCGTGGGCGGGCGTGTGGGTGGTTCGTGAGCGGGCGAGTGGACGGGCGTGAGGGCGGGCGCGTGGGTGGTTGATTGGGTGAGGAGAGTAGCGAGCGGATGAGATGGACGGAAAGCGCCTAGCAGGCAGGGTGAGGGGGCGGTCCACTCGGACAGGTCATTCAGCGCGCACCGCGGGACGCAAAGGAAGCCTTTCATTTTCTTGCGTATTCTTCGGTCAACAGAGGCCGGCGTCTTTGATCTGCCTGGAGAGCACGGGCGCTGCCTCGCCGTCGCCCACTAGACGGGCTCCCTCCTCAGCCTCCGCTGCGCTGGGCGAAATGATGAAATGCAGTGTCACCAACCTGGAATAATAACACTCCATATTCACATGTGTTTAGGTTAATGTACAAATCAAACGTTCGTAAAACCGACCTTTCCAACTACTATGAAATGCACCGGAGTGATTCAACACAGAGGGCATGCAGAAAGTACATAGAATTACATAAATTCAATCCATTTAGGCTACGTGTACATTACTTCTGAGAACTAACATGCAAGAACGGAGACTAACGATTGACTAACTATTGTATGAGACAAATTGAAATAAATTAGTAATGTAACAACCACTCCAAAATTCAACATTTTTGCGTGGAGGGATATAATAAAATTCAAGAAAAATTGAAATTATTTGTGATGTTTCGGGAAAAACAAACTGCATTTTTTGTCCAGAAAGAATGAAAAAAGAAAGAAAGGGACCGTCTCAGTATTCTCTCAATGAATTGAAGAGCTTTTCCTTTTAATTTTTTGTTCGCTTATTATATTCACTTTTTTTTAAAATTATATATTACGGTCCACAATTTGACCACCTTACATCAATTCGTCAGTTCTACAATCCAAGTTGCTCCTTTTCTGGATAATTTTTCTTCCTAACTCATTTTTCAACACTGAAGTGTTTTATAAAACGAAATAGTTTACCATAATCAAAAGTATTTAATAAATATTTTGAGCGATTTGGATGTTGTAGAATTCACTCCTTTTGCAACAGCCGAAAGCTACACATTCTTGGCTATCCGGGATGAGCCGCGTCTCAGTTGATTGGACTGACGTTTCGGCCATCTTGCTGTGGCCTTCTTCAGAGCTATACTGCTGGGCTCTTCAGAGCAGTATAGCTTTTCAAAGCAGTAAGGCTTCTTCAGAGCAGTATAGCTCTGAAGAAGGCCACAGCAAGATGGCCGAAACGTCAGTCCAATCAACTGAGACGCGGCTCATCCCGGATAGCCAAGAATACGTTGACTCCGGCCGCGGAAGCCTACGAACCCAGCCGAAAGCTACATTTTCTAGGACTTCTTAGATTCTGAAAATAGAACAATATTTCCGAAATATAAAAGTTATTATATCTTTTCTTCACGTCAATTACTTTTCGTTAACACACACATACACATTTATAATGGAACTCCATAAAATTTCCCTCGCACACTACTTTTACCCCGTCATGATGTCTCCCTTACCGTCACAACATCAGTCTCCCGTACTCCACCCAGTCCCCCAGTTGCGACTCGTACAACCCCAGCCCAATCCTCATCCCCACTCAATCCGTGTCCCCGTCCAAACCGACTCCTCAACCAATCCCCAACTCTGTCCTGTCCAATCACAGCCATCTCGCGTGTCCTCCGCCCTTCAACCCATTCCACCCGTTCGCCCATTCACTCCTCCGCACACCCATTCACCCCTCCTCAAAATCCACGTCTCGCCCATTCCTTTGCTCCAGCCCTGCGCCGCCTGCGAATTTAGCTGCAACGCCTTCACCCCACTTGCCCGCCACCCCAAAGTTCCGCCGCCGCGCGCATAGATCCCCGCCCTTCTTCTCCCATCCCCACACCTCCCCGCACCACCTCGCTCCACCCCACCCCGACACACCCAACCGCGCCCCTCCCGCTTCTTCCCTGTATGCCTCTCCCCTTCCCGCCCCACTCTGCCCCACACCACCCCACCCTGTCTCACCCCACCCCACCCTGCCTCACATCACCCCGCCCCGCTCCGCCCCGCTCATCCCCGATCCTCCCCGCTTCTCCCCGCTCTTCCCCGCTCCCGCCCCCTCCGCCTCGTTCCGCCCCCTCCGCCCCGCTCCTCCCCGCCCCGCTCCCCCCGCCCAGAGCCTCGCCGCCCCGCCCCTCCCCGCCGCGCTCCTCCCCGCCCCGATTCTCCCCGCCCCGATTCTCCCCGCCCCTCTCGTCCCCGCCCCGCTCGTCCCCGCCGCGCTCGTCCCCGCCTCGCTCGTCCCCGCCCCGCTCGTCCCCGCCCCGCTCGTCCCCGCCCCGCTCGTCCCCGCCCCGCTCGTCCCCGCCCCGCTCGTCCCCGCCCCGCTCGTCCCCGCCCCGCTCCTCCCCGCCCCGCTCCTCCCCGCCCCGCTCGTCCCCGCCCCGCTCCTCCCCGCCCCGCTCCTCCCCGCCCCGCTCCTCCCCGCCCCGCTCCTCCTCGGCCCGCTCCTCCCCGCCCCGCTCCTCCCCGCCCCGCTCCTCCCCACCCCGCTCCTCCCCGCCCCGCTCCTCCCCGCCCCGCTCCTCCCCGCCCCGCTCCGCCGAATGGCCGGATGCGTGCGATGCAAGTTAGGCGGGAGCCGGCGAAGTTCCGCGGCGGGCGGCTGCCGTGGCAGGCAGAGCGGCTACACAGCATTTCAATTAAAGAATTATACCCCCTCGGCGCGCGGGGCTATTTGATTGGACGCGCGACCGACCTTTGCGAGGATCTTCGCCCTCGCTCGCGGAGCGGCCCCGGCCGGGCGAGGCTCAAGGGGAATAAAATTCGGGCGAATGTTTGTGTTGATCTGCACCCGCGGCTGAGCGCCAGCCGGCCGCTCGCGGAGTAGCCGGATGAGACGGACTGGAAAATCAATGACAGCAAAGGACGAGACGATTTTATTGCAACTTCATTATTTTATTTTGGTGTTTCCAACCTTTCTACTTAACTCCTCATAATCCTCCCGAAAGGAAATGTTTAATACTCATACACTCTCACAATGTATACTCACATACTCAGTAAAACCGACTTTTAAGCCACAAATTTCAAGTTTTGGAATAAACGATGGAGTAAAAATGCATGAAAAATAAAATGTTTTATAAAAATATTTAAATTATCTCCAGTATGTATCGAAGTTTTTTAAAATTCGAAATGGCGTGTGATGGCTTTTTTGACAGAAATAGAGTAATTCCTAGAACATAATTGATTAAACCATAGATTAATGTCGATGTGAAGACTAATATATTTCTAACAGTGGTATGAATTTTATTTCGAATTGATTATATTTTTAAATACTACGGAATGGACATAGATAAAACACTTCACGGATACATGTACTACATAAGTACTAAAAAACTTATTATAAGAAATAATAATGCAATTTTTCGTTGACGCATTACATTGTATTAGCATTACGTAGTATTTGAACCAAAATTTGACCAGTATTAGAAATATCAGCGTAGTACTGACAATTATGAATTTTTCTAGTTTAAATTGCATACTAGATAAGAATCAGACACAACAATTCATGACGCATTTTTTTTATTAAATTTTTTTAGAAACAATCGCTAAACAGACTTTTCCAAACCTAGGTGGAGAAACAAAAAATCTTATTGTGTCAACGTCACTTACTACTCTCAAACAAATAACCGCAAACGAAGATAACAGTCATGCACAGCTAACAAAACCAGAAAATGCATTGCAGCAGCAGCACGCCATGTCGCTAGGGAGCCATAAAAAGTATTCATAGAGCAGAACACGAAATCAGCCGCCATTTTTCTTTATACAGTATAAATCTTCGCCTGAAAGATTTATGTGTCGCTGCTTCTTCTGGTTAGAACGAGCATTATCCGCTGCGTACACGAATTATGCCTCGCAATCACGAGATTAATGTTTCGAGTCAGAGATTTTATCATGGGCGTGAGCACGGTTTGCCTCTTCAGAAGGCGGATAATACTAGGTCCGCCGGTAATTAAGGCCGCTACACAAAAGTGCATGTACATGGAAACCAACTAGTAATCCGACTCGTAAAAAAAAGCTGTTCGCTCTTAGTGAGGTATATTGAAAATAAAAAGAAGTTCTTTGGACAAACGGAAAGCTTTCACATTTATTTAAAATGGGTTATCAGATTGTTATAAGATAAGAATGATATTGAATTATTCGAAATATGGTAATTTATCCGAGAAACTTTTCAGCAGAGACATTAATAAAATCATTCATTCATAAAGAATGTTGTTGTTGTTAAAGAGAGAAATGTTTGCACAAAATTCTTTATGCAAAATTCCGAATGAGTTTGTAATTGGTTGGTGCGAAAGGCTTCCAAACACAACCAACATCACCTAAATTTTTTTAAATAGTACTTTAAAAGGCCACCAACCCTTTTTTCGATGAAATATGTAAATAAATAATCTATCCAATATTATTGTGCGTTTGTATTATTAGTTTCAAGAAACAGAGCATTGCAAATAGCGGTTATCATACATACATGAAGAAATGGTTATTTAAATTTCTATAGAACTGAAATAACTGAACAGAAATTAATTCAAAGATATAGAACTGTGAGGAAATATATAATTATTTTGACGTATACTCGATTCACTACCTGAGTGCATCAGTTAATCGAGGAAGACACCAAACCATACTTTAAATAAAAAACGTATACATACATATTATAATACACAAATCGTAATTTAGATATTTCGGTATTTAGCGAGTATGACCGCAATGCGACCAAATAGATTTATGCAGTACATGTGATGAATCTCATAATTATTTCTCATAGTTACTTTTATAATGAAGCCAATGTCAAACACCACACCATTTCCCACTATACAAACCGTATGTTCAATCAGCGCATTTCCCTGCCAGTTAAAAAGTGTGCATAATCTGTGAGTATTCAACAAATTCTCTTTTAATATGCTTTACTATTTACCGGAATACTCTACCTTCGTTTTACAAAGAAAATAAGTATTGATTTAAATTACAGATTTTTCTCTTAACGACAATCAAGTTAGTCAATCGTGGAGAACATCTCCTAGGTAAAGCGCACATGAAACGACTGCCACATGGATGTACCTAGAATAATGTTACGGATGCCGTACCTCCTCCTCTCTATAGCGTCCGATGCAATCGAATATCCCTCCGCCGCATCAGTTGTCGGCCAAGACAATCGGCCCCGCGCCGTTGCCGGCGTAATCGCGTTTCCTCGCCATATCGCCGTAACCCGTTTACGCGCGAGGCGCAAGGAGCTAGGAGCTGCTCGCCTCCTCTACATCACGCAGGGGGCGGACGCGCCAATCAGGCGCGGGCCCGCCAGCTGTGACGCAATTCCGGCTGCTCCCGCGGTTTCCGATCGCGCCGACCCCGATGACGATGACGGGGGCACAAGGCGAGGGCGATGACGGGAAGGGCGAGGTGGGGGTGGTAGGGGAGCAAAGGCGACTGCGGGGACGGGGTCGCTAGCGGGTTGAGGTAGGTGGCAGGGTCAAAGTCGATGATAGGAACAAAGGCGATGGCAGGGGAAGAGTCGATAGCGGAGCGGGAGCGAGAGCGGGTACAAGACGATTGCGGGGACGGATTTGATGGAAGGGGACAAGGTTATTAGCATAGGAGGGGATTGATGGTAGAGGACAGGATTGATGGCTGGGAACGGGATTGATGGCGGGGAACGGGTTTGGTAGCATGGGTCGAGGTTGATGGCATGGGTCGGGGTTGATGGCATGGGTCGGGGTTGATGGCATGGGTCGAGGTTGATGGCATGAGTCGGGATTATTGGCGGGGGGCGGAGTTGATGGCGGGGGGCGGAGTTGATGGCGGGGAATGGGTTTGATGGCAGGGGATGGGATTTATCACGGGGGACGGGATTGATGGCAGGGAACGGTGTTAGTGGCGGGGGACGAAGTTGATGGCGGAGGACGGAGTAGAGGGCGGGGAATGGGTTTGATGGCAGCGAACGAGATTAATGTCGGGGGATGGGGTTAATGCCAAGAGACGATGTTGACGGCAGGGGACGGGGTTGTTGGCAGAGGTCGGGGTGGATGGCGTTGGCGAGTGCGGAGTCTATGGCGGGCGCGGGGGCGAAGAGACGATGGCAGGGATAGCAACGGATCGCCATCAAGGACAGCGGGGTTGGCAGCCGCGATGACGGCGGCGCAATGAAGTCGCGAGGGCGGGAGGCTGGGCGGGGCGGGGCGGCGAAGTCGCGGGCGGTGGAGACGGCAGCTGCGGAGGGCGGCGCCTACCGCGTCCGCACATTGTGGCGCAACGCTTTGTGGCCAGGTAACAATGCACTGAGCGAACGGGCGCGTGCGGCGCGCCCACAATGAACAGTTGCCGGTGGGTGGGGAGGGGGGCGCGGGGGCGGGCGTGCGTGATGCACACGCGCGTCACCGCCACGTGGCCCGACCGCGCGCGTCGCCCGCCCGGTGGCCGCCCGCGCGCGCCGCCGAGCGTAGGCGGCGCGCCGTTTGAGGCCCGGCGGAGGCGACGGAGGTTCGGTGGCGGCGCGGAGGGGCGTGGCGGGGCAGCTGCGTGCGCTTTGAGGAGCGACGGGGCATCGCGGCGTTAGGAGGAGACTGTTCGCAGCCCGACGTCTGCTAGTGCGAGCTGTAGTGCTGTTTTTTACGACAGCGTCTTTTTCCTATTTATCCCTACACCTCTTCAGTCTTAGTTGCAGTCTGCACCTATTCAGTCTTTACTATTTCAGAAAAATGTCTTTTCGTTTATAACGATGACTTCAAACGTATTGATTAGTGATTCCGTACACGCCAATTGCTTAATCCTGTAAGTGTAGTGCATACCATTTCATGGAGGACGGTTAACTGAGGAGAGGATAGGGCAAAAAAGAAGTAATGATCGCGTGTGTTCCATGGCCCGTTTGTGACGGTATTGCTCCGGCATTCGCCTGCTGTTGATAGGAGAAACTACAGAAAACTACCGATGAGGGCATACGGCCGCTAGAAATCCCCTCCATACACCGACTGAATTCGACATATCTCTCTAGCTAGTGTCGAAACTCCTGCGTCAGGACTCGAACCTAGAACCTCCTGGTCAGAGACTCTGAAGTGATATCAGTTAACGCCCTGAGTCACCTTTCTTGATATAGTGAAATAATTGAAGTCATCTTTGTCTATTTATTAGATTTATACTGATAGCCGGGTTTCAATGGCTTTGTCGTTATTTGTCTCTTTGAGAAGAGAAATGCACGATGCTGCACGGGCAAAGGAGTTTTTATTGTGCTTTCGTAACCGGAAGCTAAAGATAATATTAGGTACAAGATATGTCAGAGAGCCAATTATAATTAAAATACAATTTTGACATCTTCTTCACGATTTTGTCATTTACTTCTGATGGGTTGTACCTTTTGAAAGTTTTCATGAAGCATATTTGTTGCCATTACTCTCCTCCGTTGTTATTTACCTTCCTAAATCAACTGTGTTCGTAATGTACAAACCAACAAAATGATTTCTGTGACTTGTCCTGAATCGTATATTCGATATAGTGGTACCGCGGTGTGTCATAACCAATTCTATTTCAGTCATCAATAATTTATCTTGATTATAATCATTCCTTACCTTCAATACCCTGAATTTTACTGCTTACATTATTTGCAAACCACATTGTATATATTTTTCACTCATCATCTATCTCTTGCTTTTCATTCTTAACATCTCATCAGTCATTAGTACTTGCATTAGTACCTGCATCCTCTGAGATATGTTCGCGTTGAGAGACTTCAACGGGGAGTCCTGTCTAGTCGCCGTCGCCCAGAGCTGCGATTCTGTTCCCGCTCGCCACGTCCACGGCCGCGTTACGCGCTCAACCTGCGCCGTTGCAGTGCGCGCCACGGCCGCCGCCGCCGTCGGCGCTGCCTCCGCGTGGCGCGCACCTCTGTCGCGCGGCGCCTTTGCGCGCGATATAAAGAGCGCGCCGCCCCGCGCCGCCCCGCGCCCCGCCGCGCCGGTCTCAGCGGGTCTAATTAACCCCGGGGTGGAATCGCGTCGCCAGAGAGACACCACTCCCGCGGGCGAGGGAGGAGGTGGAGGGGGAGGCCAAGGTGGAGGCAGGGGCGGGAGTGAGGGTGGGGAAGGTGTGGTGCCGGTGACAGGTGGAGGTGGTGATGTCAGTAGTAACGGTGATGGGGTGGTGACTGTGGAAACAGTTGTGCGTCGGTGGGGCTAGGCTTGACGGAGAAGGGACGTGGCGTGGCTGGGCGGGGTTGGGAGAGTCTGGGCAAGTGTAAGCGGGCCTGGACAGATGTGAGCGGGTCTGGTCGACTCTGTGGGGTTGGGTGGGGCTGGGGCGGGGTTGGGTGGGGCTGGGTAGGGCAGGGCGGGGCTGGACGAGGCTGGGCGAGACTGGGCGGGGCTGGGCGGGGCTGGGCAGGGTTGGGACGGTCTGTGCGGGTGTAAGCGGGCCTGAGCGGGTCTGGTCGGGTCTGGTCGGGTGTGTTCGGATCTGGTGGAGTCTGGGGGGTTTGGGTGAGACTGGGCGGTCCTAGGCGAGACTGGGCAGGACTGGGCAGGACTGGGCGAGACTGGGCGGGTCTGGGCGGGGCTGGGCGGAGTGGATTGAGTAGGACATTACCACCGAGGCGGGGGAAGGACAAGTTCGAAGTGGGCGTGATCCGGAAACGCGGCGAGGCAAGGCTGAGTCGAGTCGGAACGGAGTCGGGTTGTGGGCGAGGGTGAGCAGGTAGCGATGGTGAGAATCGGTGTCGATATCGCTGGAGGCGGTGGGGTTGGCGACGGCAGTGGCCGGGTTAGAGGCGGGGCGACGGAGGAGGCGTCGGAGGCGAACCAGGGCTGCGCTTGATCCCCGAGTCAACACGTGACACGACGTAATTAATGCTAAACAAACAGGCGAGTGCCGCATCTGCATGGTTTACTCAGCCCGTTTTCGATGCAGACGGGCGGCGGTGGCGTGGAGAATTAAATAGCGCGCCAGGGACTCGGGCGCTTTTGTTTCTTCCGTTGAAGTTACTTAAAGCGTTGTGGCATTTAAAGGAAGACCTTTGCATTGCGTAGGTATACATTCATTTAAGTTAGGGCGCGTCACAAAGAAGAAATGGATACCGCAGACGAATTCCAAGCATTGCCAATCCCAGGTTCATTTCTCAAACGAGGGAGGGGGTAATGAAGGTCGGTTTACATTATTATAACGCCATGCGACGGAGTTGTTGTTGTTTAAATATTCCTTTGCTCGTTAACCAACGACAAATTAAAGAAACGGCAAATATTTGACTTTCTAAGTAAAGCTTAGAACATCATGGAGAGTACCGGCTAATCAAAAATTCATCCAGAGTAGTTTCTTCCTAATAGTTATATTTTTTTAAATACTGGAATTTCTCTGTTCATTTGTTTTCATTCTTTATTTCTTATTTTGATGTACTCAATTTCTTCATAATAATATTTTACAACGTTCTTTACTCATTGTACTGTTATATCATTTATCTTATTTACGATATTAACCTATTTTAGGGTATCCTCAATCGAAACAAGGAGGAATGAATTAGACATTAACCCTTAAAAGCAAGATTAAAATTTGCAAATTTGTGTCCAAACGAGAAATGCAATAACAATAAAGGAAATAAATTAAGAATATTTCATGATTAGTACAAGGCACAGGTTACTGAAGAAAACACATTGAAACAGGTACCTATACAAGATTACCTAAAGAATGATAAGAAATAATTAATAGAGAAATAGAGAAGTTATAAAACCTTGGAAAGAATAATTGAAACAGTACGAAGACGACACTTGACTGCAATTATTCTCACTCAGATAACGAAGATACCAAATAATTATCATATCATTGTCATTCTTCGTGTTAATAAATTCACGGTGGTACCTTAAAAAATAAATTAAAATTCTATTTAATAAGATATGTTAATTAATATTAACACTTAAAAGTCTCCATCATTAACATCGTAACGTTATGTTCTGAACACTGGAAATTCACAAAATAATCGTCCTTAAATTAATTCGTAAAAATATACAAATATACAAAATTTGACATTTGTCGGTTAGATAAAGCAAAGTCATATCTAAATGGTAGTGAATTTCTTCAAAACGCCCACTCAACTTTCCTCATACGAGGATTATTTCCCTCGAATAAGACACTCTCCCAGGACAAGCGGTGGGGGAACGGCAGTCCCTCCTCCCAAGAGAGGAGCCGAAACGTTTAAAATTCTCCCAGGTGCGTCGCGTAAAGTCTCCCAGAAACTAAGAAACTCAAAACTGCCGCAGATACAGGCTCGTCTCCTCGCCGAGAGTTGACAATGTTTTTCCAGAGCCCCCCTTCCTGCCGGAGGAAGGAGACGCGAGGCATAAAGACGCTAGCAAGCAATGCGGCCGCGATAAGGTGCGGAGGGCGAAGCAGCGGCTTCGGCGAAGTTTCGGAAGCTAATTCTCAAGGCCAAGATAGAGAGTTCGGCGAGCTGGTAGAGGGACGCGGGGCGAGGGAGATGGTGAGCGGGGACGCGAGATGTGAGGAGCGGGGATCGGGATGGGGAAGCGGGGCGTGGGGAGTGAAATGGCGGGGAAAGCGCTTAGCGGGGAGCAAGCGACGGGGACAGTCGGGTATGGTCACAGGGAGAGTAGCAGGGGTAGAAGCGGTGACGGTCCTATGGACGGCCGCAGGGACCCTCGCAAGAACACTCGCAGGACATTCGCGGGGACAGTCGCGGGGATAGACGCGGGAAATTCGCGGGGACAGGTGCGGGGACAATCGCAGGGAGAGTCGCGGGGACAGTGGCGTTGACAGTCGCGGGGCCAGACGCAGAGACGGTCGTGGGATTGTCGCGGAAAAGTCACGGGCACAGTCGCGGGAAATTCACCGGGACACCCGCAAGGGAAGTCGCAGAGTTGGGGAATTGTTCTAGGGACAAACGCGGGGACAGACGCAGGAATAGCCGCGGGGACAGTCGCGTAAAAGTCAGGGAACAGTTGCGAGAAAATCACGAGAAAGTCACGGGGACAGCTTCTGGGACAGTCGGAAGACAGTTGCGGGGACAGTGGTAGGGACAAACGCAGGGACAGTCGCTGCAACAGTCGCCGGAAGGTCGTGGTATAGATGCGGGGACAATTACGAGAGCATGAGCTGGGATGGTCACAGCGGTGGACAAACGGAGAGAACAAAGAGTTCGAGCTGCGACGCGCGTGGACACTAGGACTAGCGCTTAGGGCGCTGCATGCGGCTGAAGATGTCGAAACTGAAAGCGGAAAGAGGGATGGGGAGGAGAGGTGAAAGAGATAACACTGGCAAGCGGGAAGCGGAATATGGCAAGTAAGGTGGGAGGGGTGTCACGGGGTGAGCAATGCGCCAGAAATCTTGCGGTAGAAATGTGTATATTGTGTAAGCCGCGGCAAGAGGGTCAGAGGAAAGAGATTTTGTAGCGGAATTTAGAGCATGTGGATTGAGGAGTATGGATTGGGTTGCGGGGTAATGATCGCGAAAGTTTGGCCACAAGAACCGGGTCGTGGGAGGTGCCCGCGGGGATTGGGTCGCAAGGATTAGGTCGCAATAATTGGTTCGCAGGGATTGTGTGATATGGATTGAGTCGTGTGGATTAGGTGACGGCGTTTTTGTTGCATGAAATGGGTGATTGGGTATTTGGAATTAGCTTGCGGGAATTGGACATCTGCGATTGGATCGCGAGAACTGAATCGAGGGTATTAAGTCTTGGGAATTGAATCCTGGGGTTGGATTGTAGGGATTCAGTGGCGGGGATTCTGACGTGTCGCGGGGATTGATACAAAAGAATGTGAATGCAAAGAATTGTATCGCGGGGATTCTGGCACGTGTTACGTGTCGTAATTGAAACGAAAGATCGTCAATACAGAAATTAGGTCGTGGAAAGAGTTAGCACGAGTTTCGAGTCGCGGGGATTGGAAGATTTTGATCTCAAGAATTCGATCTCGGCGAGTGGGTCGCGACAGCAGAGCGGTGGTGGGGAAATACGGGCGGCTGATAGCGGTGTGGGAGGCAAAGAAAATGGAGAGAGAGAGAGAGAGAGAGACGGAGATAGAGACGGAGATAGAGACGGAGATAGAGACGGAGAGAGAGACGGAGAGAGAGACAGGGAGAGAGAGACAGGGAGAGAGAGAGACAGGGAGAGAGAGAGAGACAGGGATAGAGAGAGACAGGGATAGAGAGAGACAGGGATAGAGAGAGACAGGGATAGAGAGAGACAGGGATAGAGAGAGAGACAGGGATGGAGAGAGAGACAGGGAGAGAGAGAGACAGGGAGAGAGAGACAAGAGAGAGAAGGAGACGCGACGCCGGGAGAAGACTTAAGCTTCCAGGGCGCGGAGGGCTGAGAGTCTTGTGGCGGCGGGAGGGGCGGCGAGCGAATTGCGGTCCCCGGGCGTCGAGAGAGGAACCAGCGCGGGCGTTATCACACGCGACTTTCCCCAGCGCATTTGTTCTGGCCGCTGGCGCTGTTAGGGAGGCCCCGCCAGCACTGCCGCAGCCGACGCAGAACAAGCGGGGACATTTCGAGGTGTTGAGTAGAGCTCTTACCTGTTGGTGTTCTTTCCTCGTTCTGGAGTGAATGTCTCTTCCCGAAATAATATATATGTTTCTTGAGAATATTATTCTTAATTTTAAGCCGTGCAATCATGTATAACTGTATTAAACGTGAGCAAATAAATTGCATACGTTTTTCTATTTCAAATACTTTACTCAACATTTCAATATACATTTTTAAATTCTAATCGGAATAGATATTCCAGATAACAATTGACAGAACAGCGCAACAAAAAGGCCAAAATTGATTCTAAGTGAATAAATTAACATTGCTTAAAATCACATTCTACATCACACCTTCAAAGAGTAGCGAATTGTCTGGAATTTAGTTAAATTTCATTATTAGTGTAGTGCTCTACAAATTAATGTTTTTAATACTTAATATTTTCTTTAAATTCTTAGAGACGTTGCGAGTATTTATGCATTCGTATACAAATAAGGATATTTTAGACCCTACACACTTTTTTTGGAACTAAAATGTATGACAAAGCAGTTTACGAGTACATTCGAACAAAATAGATTCAAATATAAAAGTATAGATCTTTATTTTAAGAACTAAAATGGAGAGCTTAATGTGTTTCATATTTACAATACAAAATACAAGTGGATGGACTAGAACTAATGTGGTCTATGAAACATTTCGGCTAAAATCCAGGTTATGGTAAATTTGATCTGAACAGGTGAGCATCTATACACTCTGAAGTGGTATGTGTGTCATTTGTGGTTGTAGGTGCCGCGTTATAAAAGTACCACTTTAGTATGCAGATGGTTTTAATGTTAGTCAATTCTTAAGTGGTCAAAAGTCACATTGTGATTCGTACCATAGACCACTTTAGTTCCACGCTAGCCATAAATATTCTAAGGTAAGGTGTTGGTGAGTTGATTCATACTAGCAAAGCAAGTCCTTCCCAACCTGCGCAGATTGGTTGTAGTGTTCGAAAACCTCGAGCGTGCTTGTTATAGCGGAAACCCAACGTTGAATTTCTGGTCCCCCCCACCCCATCTCCTATCCCTCACCTTTCCTCTACCCTCCCCTTTCCTCCCCTCCGCTTTCCTCCCCTTCGCTTTCCTCCCCTCCCCTTTCCACACCTCCCCTTTCCTCCCCTTCCCTCTCCTCCCCTCTCCTGTCCTCCCCTCCCCTTTCCTCCCCTCCCCTTTCCACCCCTACCCTTTCCTCTCCAACCCCGCTGCCAGCGCACGCCCCGTCGCTCTCGTCATCGGTCCCCTCGCCTCCCTGCCCCTACCACCGTGCCGGGGCCTCGCGCTGTTTGACTCGAGGTTTGAACGTAATAGGATTGGACGGGCTAAGCCGCAACCGCATAATCGCAGCTCCGACGTTTCCAAGAAATGACGTTAGCCCGGTGCCGAGTGATTCCTAAATCAAATTTCGCAAACTAGTACATTTGAGCGCATAAACCGGGCAGCGGCGGAGGCTTATTGCGTTTTCAATGGGGGATGACAGTTTTCGACCGCAGGTAGACGATTAATGTTGTAAGTAATTTACAGTCGATACACAGTGAAGTAAATTACGGAAGGGGTAACATTAACATTGTTTTATAGTCTGTCATTGAGTATATGTATCATAAGGGTGTAGGAACTATGCAGTTCCTGACAAAAAGTGAATGCGTTGTATTGAAGTAATGTAAATGAAAGAGGGATTATAATGACAAAGTACGTAATGAGTTAAAAAAAACGTAAATATATTCTTCCCATACTATACCTAGAGCAAAAATATAAATCAACAATCAAATATTTTTATACTCATATCTTGTTACTTTCATTAGTTTTGTCACGTAACTATGCAGCAATTTTTGGATGATTTTTAAAAGTTGAACAATTAAACTCTTTTCTCAATTAAATCCTTTGAAAATCCAAGAAGATCAGTTACAAGTTGCAAAAAGAACGTTGCATTAATAGATGGATTACATTATATGAATACTCACAAAATTGTTAGAACAATATTGATTTTAAAAGAGTTTAAATAGAGAACGTTTAAACAATACAAGCGCAGTCTTCGAGACGTCCTGAAATGATTATATAAGGTGCATATTACGAAAATAAATTGCGACAAACTGTAAGATAATTACATGAATGTTATTTATATTTAAATGGCGTTTGCTAAATAAATATTTTAATATAATATGTTGCTAAGTTTTTCACACAAGATAGTTTAAATACAAAATTATACATATGGGTACCTAGTAGCTTTCCAAGGCTTTCCAAGGCAAGATTTTTAGTGTCTAAAAATCAAGAGTGAATGATTTCATTGTCTTACAAATTCTTTATATACCAAACTTACTATCAATTATGTTATAGACGTGACTATATATATATATATATATATATATATATATATATATATATATATATATATATATATATCCTAAATCAGAATAAATAATATTAAAAACGTTAACTATGAAAACTCTGACATTCATTTCCATACGCATATTACGATCATGCACCACCCCACAATCCCCGACGAGTTATTCCAGCCGACCGAACTCCGCTTCCCGCAGCAATATTCCCCGTGTAACCGCACCCGCGCACGTCCAACACTCTGCGCCGGCCGAAGCGTTCCAATCGGAAAGTCCCGATGCAAGATGAGCGCTTCCTAACGCGCCGACAGGGGGCACCGCTGTCGCAGCCGCGTGAATCGTCCGCGCTTTACCGCAGCGCAACTCCAATATTGCTCGTTGCGGCCACGCCCCAATCACAGCGCTGGCGTCGCGGGCCTTTGACCACCAATCCCGCGTACCTACAATCATCGCCGCCCTGTTGAATATGAACTGTGATCCCGATCCTCGCTCCCCCTCCCCCGCGCCGCGTGAGTGACACCTCATTTGTTGCGCGCCACAGACAGCGAGTCGTTATCGGCGTGACGGAACGCAAGGGGCTGCGGGGGTGGGACTGAGCGCAGTGGGGGGGTGGATGGAGCGGGGAAGGTGGGCAGATGGCGATGGTGAATGGGGTGCTGTGCGAGTGTGTGGGCGGAAGTGGGTACCGTGGAGGGGAGAAGATGGGATACAGGCAATGGATGAGGGGTGAGTTAGAGGTGACGAGGCGGGGGTGGGGGTGGCGCAGCGCTGGCGGGGCCTGTAGAGGAGCGTAGCGGGGCACTGGAGGTGGCAGGTACGTCTGCGGGTAGGATGGCCAGGGCGGTGGAGGTAGCGGGACAGAGGTAGCAGGAGAGAGAATGGTAGCGATGTGATGGATGGGATGGCGGAACGATTTCGACTTTTGCAAAGGAGACGATGAGGGGACGGGACTGGGCAGGCGCTAAGAACGAGAAAGGCGGGGGTAGTGAAGGCGGCGGGGGTTGTGGAGAAGTTTGACAGGACGACGTAGGGAGAGGGCGTGTGTGGTGGAGGAGGTGGCGGCGGCTGGAGCGACGGGAGTGGAGGCGAGAGTGGGGTCGGGGGGGGGGCAGGTGAGGGCGGTGTGGTCGCCGGGCTCGGTTGCGATGGCGCGAGTGGGGAATATGGTGACGGCAGACAACGGAAGCGAGGACAGTCTAGGACATTAGAGGACAAACAGGAACAATCGGGGAAGGGGACCGTGGGGTGTGGGGGTGGGAGTGGCAGGAGGATTGGACGGTGGGATTGGTTGGGTCGGCGGCTGCAGGACGGAGGCCGCCCGAGAGTAATGGAGGCAGAGAAACGCCACCACTAGCGGTCGAGGATAAAGCAAATAAAAATACCTCGACAACGAGGGAATCCAGGCAGCTACAAGGGCTCCATTCGCGTTCCAAATCTGTGAGACAAAACCATGTGGACGGTGCGGTGCAGCGGTACGAACAGTCAGTGCACCTCCAAGAGGGCGTGTGAACATGAACGTGCAAGATGACAAACACTACAAAAAACATTTCAAACCACTTCTATCTTATTTCGTGATTTCGAATGCATTCGTACCCTCTTGGTAATTGATGTAGCTTTTAGTAAAGATAAATTGCCCGATTTAAGACATAACAGTTGTTTGTAAATACTTAATTGAAATGGATCTTTAGGCATCCACTATTCTGAATAGCTTATTTTATTAGATCATTGACAAATATTAGGCATCAACGAACAGCTGGGCTTCCAATTTCATGAGTTGAATTTGGAGTTGAATATCTGTTCAGTTTCTGAATAAATTTCATCTGTTGAATATCTGAATAAATTTTGTCAAGTAACATCATGAATAGTCATCCCGAGTAACGTAAGCTTTTACTTTTAAAACATAGAATTAATTTTTAAATAAGTCCATGGTGCATTTACAAACGTTTTGTAGAAATAATAATATACTTCAATTCCTTTGTTTAGAAAAATGTATCTGTACACGTAGAACGTGTTTCTCCAATGAAAAATTAGGAAACCAGGGAAGTGACTGTAGACATAACTTTTCCAGAGCTAATCGCGTATGAAATCTACACGTTGTGGTATCTGAAAGGTATATTAATGTAAATGATTTGAATATTGATGCAGATTCATGGGGGGAATGCAGAAGATGAAATCGGGTCTGCTTTTCAACAGTTCTTAATGCAACAAACAATTTATTTCAAATAACCCATACATGAAAATTAAATTTAGCATTGCATTGTAATGCATTGTAGTTATTGCATAAAACGTAACCAGTAATGTTTGCATGCAGAAACGTCTAGTGCAAGGCAACGATTTGCTTTCAAGAGTTAACATTTCGCCTAGAGCAAACCTAATTGAAGAAAAATCGCTTTTTAAGTCGCGAAGGCAGAAGATTGTGAATGCGAACGACGAGTGAAGCAGCCAGGAGGAAAATTCTAGAAATCCGCCACTGCAATAGTTGGTAATGTGATGCTGAGTAGGGTTAAAGATGACTGAACGTCTAGAATTATTGGTGCTGAAATTATTTCCATAACGCAGAATATCAGAGGCAATAATCACATTAAATATTGCATTTTGTTATTTTACAGGAGGAATATTAAATAAAATGCATATAATGCATAAATGCATAAGTAATTTGACAAATCTGGCAGAACAAATGTCGAGCGAGGAACATCATAATTTCATCAGTCTTATAGTGCATTCAAGTGATCATTCTTGTCTATCAGGTGAGGTAGACATGCACCATTAAGCAAGGCAAAGCTTTTAAATTGTTTTGTAAACATCCGATAAGCGTTCAAAGACGAAAGTATCATTAAGAATTCATAAAGGTCCTGATAATGAAAGTCCTAAGTGATAAAACAGAAACGCCTTATCTGAAAAACAACAAAGGTGGATCAGGTCATCAACTAATGCCACTACAGTGCCTGTGTCCGTGATCACTCTTGGGGTTCGTCGTTGACCTGTTCGCTATTGGTAAGTAGCTGTAAGTGAACAGCAAATATGTGCCATTTTCACTGTAACAATACGTAAGAGAATATTCTACTTGAAATAATGACCTTACCTTATCTCAAATATTGTAGATGGGACGATTTCATTATGAAAATTCTGTGTGCTGCAGCGTCATAGAAAGACGAAAATACTGAGACACGGAACTTCGGAGAAAGGAAAATTGATGACAGAGAGAGGGAGAGAGAGGGAGAATGAGGGAGAGAGAGGGAGGAGGGAGAGAGAGGGAGAAAGAGGGAGAGAGAGGGAGAATGAGGGAGAGAGAGGGAGAGAGAGGGAGAATGAGGGAGAATGAGGGAGAGAGAGGGAGAATGAGGGAGAGAGAGGGAGAAGGAGGGAGAGAGAGGGAGAGAGAGGGAGAAAGAGGGAGAGAGAGGGAGAAAGAGGGAGAATGAGGGGGAGAGAGGGAGAGAGAGGGAGAATGAGGGAGAGAGAGGGAGAGAAAGAGAGGGAGAGAAAGAGAGGGAGAGAAAGAGAGGGAGAGAAAGAGAGGGAGAGAGAGACAGGGAGAGAGAGGGAAATTGATGACAGAGAGAGGGGGAGAGAGAGCGAGAGAGAGGGAGAGCGAGAGAGAGAGGGAGAGCGAGAGAGAGAGGGAGAGCGAGAGAGAGAGCAGTGAGGGACCTTGGGACGATCACGAAGGGGAGGATCAGCGGCGTCCCTAAGTGAGAGCAAAGGGCAAGTAGAAGCAGCGGGGCGAAGGGGCAGGCCGGGCCGGGGCGGAGCGAAGGGCAGAGCGCGGGTGCAGGGGGCGGACTTGGTTCGCGCCCCGTGATAGATGGCGTGGCTGCAGCGCCGCCGAGCGGTTAGTCGCCGTGATTAATGCCACGGCCGCCGCCGCCGCCGCGAGCGCTAGTGCAGCACCCCAGGGCTACACCCACCACGCGCTACACCGCTGCACGCACCGTGAACATACAACCCGCCGCCGGGCGACCACCGCCACAACCACAGGCGCCACGAAAAAAGTCCTCGAGACCTCTTACAGTATTTTGAATTCGATTTAATTGAGACTGCAATGGGATATAATCCGGGAATAGTCGAATCCAATGATTAAAAATAACAAACAATTAGAGCAATAGTGAAAAAATTAATAATTAGAATTATAAAAAAATTAATAAACAGACAAGCGCCATAAATAATATCAAATCAAAATAAATGCATCTCGAACTATACCGTCAGACTATTTGCCGCACAGCTCCATACTACTCTTTAATGTTTGTTACGTCATTCTTAGATAAACAATGTATATTGCTTGAATCACTTCATTGTTTTCTCTTCAATAAGAACGTCTGTTATACAAAGCTGAGATATTTATTTTTTTATAATAATATTTTATTTTGCAATTTGTTTCGGTAGAAACATTTGGCAAAATTACAAAATTACAATTTGAATAACATAAGAGGAGTACGGTCCATTGACCGTACTCCTAATATTATATTTTTTTCAGATTAACAATAATTTATAGTCGATATGTCAGGTCTAATGTATGATATCATTTATGATGTCATACATGTATGATAATGTATGATATCGTCTGGTGATGTCACTATTGTCTATTAAGTTAACGGCAAGAATATTTTGATGGTTATGTAGTCGTTGTAAGTATTTTGAGCTGGTCTTGTTAATTTCTTCTTTTATTGTTGTCATTTGTAAGTCTCGGTGTACTGTGGTGTTTGATACGTACCAAGGAACATTTACAAATATTCTTAAGCTTTTATATTGGAAACGTAATATTTCATATTTGAATTTTTAGCTGCTCCCCAAAGTTGTATTCCATATGTCCAGACTGGTTTTAGTAAAGCTTCATACAGAAAAATTTATTTGCAGTGCTTAAGGATGAGTTTTTTCCTAATAGCCAGTTTAATCTGATAATTTTGAGGTCTAATTCTTTTATTTTATTCTTTATATGTGTTTACCATGTAAGTCTTCTCTCCAGTGTAATTCCAAAAAAATTTACTGAGTCGTTTTGAGGAATAGGTTGTGATCCAATTTTTATAGGAGGTCATGTTTCGTGCTTAAGACTGAAGGTAACTTGGGCAGACTTCTTGTTATTTGTCTTGAGGCGCCAGCGTTTCTGCCACTTGTAAATGGATTGCAGATGTTCTTCTACGAAACGTGATGCTTCTGCTGGATCTTTATATCGAGATAAGATGGCTGTGTCGTCCGCGTAGGTTGCTGTCAATATGTTTTCAGATGTTGGAATGTCGGCAGTGTATAATGAGTAAAGGAAAGGTGCAAGCACGCTTCCTTGAGGCACCCCGGAATTTATAGAGATAAGTTCTGAAGTTACACCGTTAAATTTTATTTGAAAATATCTCTCCGTGAGGTACGATTTTAATAAGAGATATTAAGGATATGGGAAGTTTTGCTTAATTTTATACAATAAACCTGGGTGCCAGACCTTATCAAAAGCCTGGCTTATGTCGAGAAACACAGCAGAGCAATATTCTTTATTTTCTTGCGATTCATTAATTTCGTTTACTATACGATGGATTTGTTCTATAGTCGAATGCCTTTGTCTGAACCCAAATTTATGATGAGGTATTATTTCTTTTTCTTGTAGAAGTGGATTCAAACGTGACAGTAGTAATTTCTAAAAAACTTTGGATAGTATTGGTAGAAGACTAATAGGTCTGTATGATACTACTTCATGCATTGGTTTGCCGGGCTTAGGGATGACTGTCCTGAAGTGTCCTAATCTTAGAATGGCATTGAAAATGGAAGTAATTAAGGCTATCAATTTTCTTGGTAGATGGCGTAGAATTGTTATAGAAATCATATCGTATCCGGGAGCTTTTCTTGTTGGTAAAATTTTCATTAATGTTTCAATTTCTCGACCGCTTGATTTGGGGAGGTAGTTGCAACGGTGCATCTACGAAGTTGTAAATTTCTTCCTCTTCTGCTGCAGATATTGGAAGAGGAAATGGTTGAAAGACGTTAGAGAAATGGGAGGCAAAGCATTCAGTTTTGCCTTCGTCGCTTTATAGTAAATGAAACAGGAAACGTACAAAGAATATAATAAAGAAAACAATCAAAAAGTGAAGCACTAAATACACTTTTTTAGCATGTTACACAATTTATCAATGAGTTCGGAGGACTTCAGTAAATGATTTAGTGGCTTGGAACAGAGAAACAGTATTACAGCCTTTTTAGGGAATAAAAAATAACTGGTTGCGAATTGTGGGAGTAGAACGGACGATTAAAAGACTCTTTCTACCCCAAAACGTTCTAATCCAGTGCCCATTGAGGCAGATTGAAGCCCATTGTGTGCGATCTGTTTGTCTTTCATTTATAATTTTTGTCTGCAATTCTCATTCATAGACTCGTACAACAATCTAAATATCATATTTCGTTTTGTTGTTCAATAACTATCATTCGAACATTCAATGATTACTTGTAACCTCCAACCAGATGAAAAGTGGGCACGTGATTATACAGAAAGTCCACGAAGGAAACAACAAAACTCCAAAAGTCAGCACTTAAATCATTTTTCAGCACATTTTGTTTAATGAACTCTTATCGGATTTTCATAGAGCTGCAATAAGCACTATAAGCATTGGTTAGAAAAACTACTTTCTCAATTCTCATTTCAAAAAAGGGTAAATATTCTTGAAGCAAGTAAGTTTTTTACTGATTGCAAAAGAAATGTTTACAATTGAAAACATTTCGTCGTTTCCTCTTTGCACTTCCTCTTTTATTTTATGCTTGGAATAGTACATACTAGCATCTTTCAGTAATCATCCCCCTGAAACTTTCTGCCAAGTAAATTACTCAAAAATACATCTGCGCCATTCTCGAAAGCAACACAACAAACTCCTAGTGGACCAGTGACCCGCAGAACCTTGTATACCACCTTGATCAAAAGAAATTGACGCCAATCATTTCTTCTGAACATCCCATATTTTACCATGCTTTATCGTAATTTCCACAGTACCTAGTAAGTTAGCCAAGAGGCAAGAGTTAGCGCTACTGTCAACATTGTCACAGCCGCTGCAAAAAACTACCACCCACCGCCTCCAGTGCTATGACAGCTAGTATTTCTACCAGCGTATCCGCGGCGATCGCCAGCGTTGCATCGCTGGTGTCAACTCTTGTGAACAGCCTCCAGCATTGCATTGCTGCTGTGAACACTTTTCGTGTTTTAGATATTCGTTTGCTCTTTTTCCAAATTTTGAAGTGTGAACTTTACTTTAGCTGGGATACTTCGTTTGAAATTTCATTATTTTTAAGTCAAAGTATATTTTTTCATTTAAGTTTCGTTTATCTAGAAAACTTTCAACAAAGATTGGACTTCGAGTTTCTTCATTATTCTCAGAACACAAATTATTACAGAAAACAGTCTTGAGCCTGCCCTGCACACAATTACGAATGCATATGTGTGGCAAAATAATACAATAAAAAGTACTTTCTACATCCTTCCCGCAACCCCCGTAAGCAAAGTATTTTTAAGTAAGTAAAATTAAAAAATGTTCACACTTTAAATATTCATAAACTCAGGAACGAAATATAGTTATGGGTTTACTTTGTGCTTGAAACATCCCTTTCTAGGAAACTAACGATGAACTGGTGCGCACACTTGAGACCCACCGCCATTTAAATGTGGCTTTCGTAGTTTTGATGTAACACAACTAATGCCAGAAATGTGATACAACTAATACAGCAAGAACGTACTGCCCTGGAAAGACCGATCCGACGAAAGACCGATCCGACGAAAGACCGATCCGACGAAAGACCGATCCAACGAAAGACCGATCCAACGAAAGACCGATCCAACGAAAGACCGATCCAACGAAAGACCGATCCAACGAAAGACCGATCCAACGAAAGACCGATCCAACGAAAGACCGATCCAACGAAAGACCGATCCAACGAAAGACCGATCCAACGAAAGACCGATCCAACGAAAGACCGATCCAACGAAAGACCGATCCAACGAAAGACCGATCCAACGAAAGACCGATCCAACGAAAGACCGATCCAACGAAAGACCGATCCAACGAAAGACCGATCCAACGAAAGACCGATCCAACGAAAGACCGATCCAACGAAAGACCGATCCAACGAAAGACCGATCCAACGAAAGACCGATCCAACGAAAGACCGATCCAACGAAAGACCGATCCAACGAAAGACCGATCCAACGAAAGACCGATCCAACGAAAGACCGATCCAACGAAAGACCGATCCAACGAAAGACCGATCCAACGAAAGACCGATCCAACGAAAGACCGATCCAACGAAAGACCGATCCAACGAAAGACCGATCCAACGAAAGACAGATCCAACGAAAGACAGATCCAACGAAAGACAGATCCAACGAAAGACAGATCCAACGAAAGACAGATCCAACGAAAGACAGATCCAACGAAAGACAGATCCAACGAAAGACAGATCCAACGAAAGACAGATCCAACGAAAGACAGATCCAACGAAAGACAGATCCAACGAAAGACAGATCCAACGAAAGACAGATCCAACGAAAGACAGATCCAACGAAAGACAGATCCAACGAAAGACAGATCCAACGAAAGACAGATCCAACGAAAGACAGATCCAACGAAAGACAGATCCAACGAAAGACAGATCCAACGAAAGACAGATCCAACGAAAGACAGATCCAACGAAAGACAGATCCAACGAAAGACCGATCCAACGAAAGACCGATCCAACGAAAGAACTATCCAAGGAAAAAACGATCGAATGAAAGAAAAAACCGAGCAACGTGTTCATCAACGTTTTTCCCTTCCGCGCTAGAAATTCCGCACAATTACCCCGTCGCTTATTTACCGCGAGCAACCTCCAGCCGGAGGCGGCGGCGGCGGGGCGCGCGACAATGGAGTCGAAGCGGCGTGCCGCGCGGCCTGGGGTGCGGCGGTGGAGGGGTGGGGGAGGGGAGGCGGCGTGCTTCGGATTGTGCGTCCCGGACGGGCCATCGCGCGGTGAGGGTGAGCAGGGGGCGGGGGAGAGGGGGCGGACGCCGCTTAAAAGCTCTTTGAGCGCCGGCTGGAGCACCTGCTATTCTGGCGGCGGGCGGGCTTTCAGCACGGCACAGCGCCTCGCCGCGCGGCGCCGCTCTGCCACCTCACGCCCGAGGATTGTCCGCCTTTGAATGCCCCCGCGGGGACGAACCCCGGCCTCGCCCCTGCCCGACCGTCCCCCAGCGCCGCGCCGCGCCGCTCGGGGACGCCGACGGACAAGGGAAGTGCAGTGGGTCGGATGATACCAGTTGAGGGAGGAAGAGCGCAGTGGGCACTACCATCGGGGTGGTCCCTCGTTTTGATCTCCCACTCGTAAATATACAGCTTGTGCTCTTCTTAAATGTTACAACACTGTTTATTTGTACATTAAAGTGGTTACGTGGAAGAGCAGGCCCTATGGTCTGAGGCTGCCGTTAATAATGACATTTATTATTATTAACATTATTATTATTATTATTATTATTATTATTATTATTATTATTATTATTATTATTATTATTATTATTATTAATTACAACTAGTTATACCGAATAACTCTCAATAGTTTATTTAATTTTAACGACCCTTGTTGATAGTTTTTAATAACCAGCAAAGAAAACCAAAGTTGTATTATTGAAAAACAAAATATCAATTCGTAAATTTCCTTACATTAACCCTTTCTTTCTTTGCTTTCTAATAACTTTCCACGTGTAAATATATTACACTATCTCTTATAGAAACACATAAAGGCAGACGTTGGAATTCCGCTAAATACATTTTGTGTTTCCTGAATATTCTGATTACATCACTAAAGCAGTAGTTATCCTTTAATACGAATATTTTCTCAGTTCAATAGACCAATTTGTTTGCTGTACATGGTGGTCATTCGCTAACGCCTAAAAAAGGCGAAGGTTCTGCAACCCGCAGTACTTTTGTGTGCGACGGTACATTTACCGATCACTCCAATGGCCAGGATTCACTTGCTCGAGTACGTTCCATAAGCAACAGCGTAACGCATGCACATGCATATCTGATCGACATTTTAGTGAATGAGAGGTAACTGTATTAATGACCCGTAGGGCGGAGAATGTGTAATGAGAAAAGCATTACAAGGTTTGTTTCCAAGTGTAATGCGATAATTCATGAGGAATGTTTGCAAACGTAATGTACCCTTGTGTATTGGCGTGCGCCACTTCGCATCATGTTTATTGAGGTTCACCTCTGCGCAGATATTTTCGGCACGTCGTTTCCTAGTTCTGAGCAATTACAAAATCTATTGTTCGTTTATGGACAGAATTTACTGTGTATGATAATGAGAACCTGTAACTCGCCTTTATTGAGCGAGACAGATAGAAGCACTAACCTCAAAATCTGGATTTATTGTGCATTTGAAATGACACGTTTATGGGAATGATACGATTGTGTGCTTTCGGGTCTGTATTTGAGTTGAAACCAAGTCGAGAACGTCGTCATGCGTACTAGGAAGAGAGTTAAAATCATATTTCGAGATTGCTACAATTGTCATTGACACCACCCACTGCATAATGAGTGCTGAACCGATAATAATAATAATAATAATAATAATAATAATAATAATAATAATAATAATAACAATCGCTCATTTAATTCGTATATTTATATTTTTTCCTCAGATAGAATAGAAGTCACAATTATCTTCCTCATTCCAAATGGAACAGAATATTCAAGCAAACGTGGATGATGACTATGGATGAGACTTTCAACACACCGTGGCTGTACATCGGTATTGTACTACTATAAATACATTTAACTTTTCGAAATGCGCAAAAAAAAACATTCCGTCGTTTTGTTTCCTGTTGTATTATTATATACACCGGCTTGTAATGAATAACGGTTTACTTTTCATTCACATTTGTACACAACACCTTAACGCAGTGAATACAAACAGACAATCTCCATCCACGTCCCGAATATTTTTTTATCAAACCTAAAAAAAATGTCTTTGCTGTTTGCATCACGTTGATCCACAGTACATTACCGGTCTCACACATCATTAGCCCACTGCACACACTCGTGCAGACGAGGAAACAGCCGCCAGCAACGAAACAGTATTCCTCATTCCCAGTTGTTTCCCTCCGGCGGTGAATCTATTACGAGTCCCCTCCGAGTCCCGAAAAGCGTGGGCTCATGCGAGACGCGTTCATTACATGAAATTGCCGCGGGTCTCGGGGGGCAGTGTAATTCCGCCCGGCAAGAAACTATTCGCCCGGGGGAGCAAACCGACTTCGCAAAAAAAAACAAAAAAAACAACAACAACAACAAATAAGTGTTGAGCCGGAGAACGTTTTAAGGGGCGAACGTTTTAAGGACAGAGCACATCGCCCGGAACAGCGGTGGCACCCCAAGAGTCGAGTGCTACGGGCGCCAATATGCCACTGGCTGGCAGCTTGCTCGTGGATCGCAAATAAAAGTAAGCAACATATGCTTAGAGAGAAAGAAGATAACCAAATGAGTGTATTGTGTTTCCAGGAGCGTTACTATTTTGGTCATTGGCTCCGTGAGAGTAGTGCATGATTTAGGCGGAATAGGTGGCGGTGTAAATCCGACGTTAGAACGTTAGAACCGGCGCGAACAGACACTTCGGCTAATTTTACTTCTAGGTACCTCACGTAGTGGAGCCTTGCCCCAGATAGGACAAGCTATAATCTCTCGATATGTGAGACATTATATTGCATGTAAGCGTGTGTGTATGTAAGTTGAGAGGAGAGTATAGCACATTGGTGAAGTCATAAATGAGAGTTTTTATAGCATCTCTTCAAAGATGAGTTCAAGCAACTGGACACAATGTCCAAAATCGTGATCCCTTCCCCATCGATAAAGAGTTTTTTTCTCAATAAAGTGTTTCTATTTTCTTAAGCACTTTGGTGTGTGAGATCGCTATTACCTTTATTACTGAGTGAAGTGTGATGGATGGTAAGGGTTATCTGAAAGAAAATGGTCACGAATTATAGTACAGGAAATAGGGGACAAAGATTAAAATGGATTATGTACTTTAATTTTTATATTTTTAAATAATACGATTCTATTTCGGTGCATGAAATGTCAACCATGCTACAATCTAATCGTGAAAATATCCAAACCGGAATATTGAAGGACTCGAACCAACAGCTTTCCCCTCCACGAACTTGAGTTTTGCTCCAAGTCTCACCAAGTTCACGTTTTTCAAACCAATATTGTTCGTGACAAATTAACCCGTCATTACGGTATGAGTAAATTTAAGAATTAATTTAATTAATCTGATGACAATTAACGAAAAGGACCTGCTTTATCTAACAATTATTAACTTTATTTATAGTGCTTTATCAATATCGTTGTGAACATAGGATTACGGTGTTTATATTTCCCAGCAAAGTAGTCTCATCTACTAGGTCTGCGGCAAGAATCCCACATTGGCCCCAAATGCATTGCTGGGAGGCTGCGGGACAGCACCCCTATCTCGACTCACTCTATCTTCTACTTATCCTTACCATTCCTGTCCGTCCGACGTCAACCCAACCACATACTTGACACATTTCATCTCATTTTCGTTCCATTCCCGTCCCGTCTTTCTGACATCCCCGTAACATTTCCATCCCTTGGCTACATTCCTTCCCTCACCCCTATCTACTAATTTCCACATCATCCATGAAGTCAGGTGTCGTGCAGCGTAGAGTAGAGAAATAATGAAGGAAGTGATCTAGGGGTCATAGTGAAATGAAGTGCACTGCAGTGCAGTGCAGTGCAGTGCAGTGCAGTGCAGTGCAGTGCAGTGCAGTGCAGTGCCAGTTCAGTGTGGTCTTAATTGAACAAACATTCAGTGCGGAGTTAGACTATAAAAGTTCCTGTTTCTTAAAGTAATTTAATGTTATATGAATCAGTCCGTTTATATATTATTATTATTGTTGTTATTATTATTATTATTATTATTATTATTATTATTATTATTATTATTATTATTATTATTATTATTATTATTATTATTATTATCCCACCTCCATATCGTTTCCGGCTTACACTCCTCGCATTCTCCTCCCATCCCCTGCTCATTTCCTTGCACTCTCTCCCACATCTTCTCATCCACCCTTTCCCTATCCTTCCTGACCCAGTCCCGCCCTAGCCCCTCCCGTCTGATCCCGAGCCACGCCTCCCGCTGGCTGGCTCGCTCCGGGCATCGCCGTGCCACGCCCTGCATTCAGCCGACGCCGGCGGAGGCGGCGGGCGTGTGGCTGGAAGTCCGCGCCTGCCGGCCGTTGGGCAGGCGGGCCATTATGTGGCCCTGTGATCAAACAGCGCGGCCTCCGGCGGCTGCGGTGCAAGGCAGCTCGGCGAACACCCGGCGCCCGCGGCGGAACTGGGAGGAACTAGACCTCGAGCGGGCAAGCCAGCGACTGCCGCTGCCTCTGGGGGCCTTTTACAGATGCTCGAAACCCGCGTAGATCGTCCAGGGTTCGTTGGTGCAAATTCGGGTAGGGATCGTTGGGGTTAATACCAACAAATATTACTGCGCCCGTCGACATTTTTTGAAGTTATACATATTTTCTTGGATCCATCTTCCTGACTTGGCTATCAGCTCTCACCTACATTACGGGTCGGTAGAAAACTTGTAGTTCTTAATTCACGATCTTGCTAGTTCTTTTTATTGAAATATTAGAAAATTAAAGTATTTTTGCCTCTCACAAAAAGTTTGATTCAAGGAAAGGCATACCAGTGTTGCTACTTTATGAACTTTAGGTTAACTGTAAAAAGGTTAATCTTTAATTTAATGTGATTGGCTTTAAACAGACATAATTTTAATATAAGGTGTATTTTTTTGTAAACTTAATGTAGCTGATAGAAGATATCTAGTGCATGATAATTCAAGTACAGGACTCAACATCCTTCAAGTCATAATGTCTAGAACTGTGCTCAGTAGGCTTTTTAAAATTGTTTAATGTTTTATACATCACAAGAGTTAAACATTATTTAAACACAATGCGATCGTCAGACACACTTCACAAATAATTAACTCATTAAAATCATTTTACACCATTTTCACATTAAACTAAACGTCACACATTGTCAGTTATTTTCTTGACTAGAGATCTCTTAAAGGCAACGCGTTTATTTAATATTACGCAATATTTCTTCTTTTGCTTGAGCTGTAGTTTTATAACTCACTACAGATAAATGACCTCGCTTTCAAGAAAAATGAGAATTATTCTTTAAGTGATTATTTAATATACCCCTAGATAGTAAATCTAAGAGAAAGTTTATTTTTACCTACAATGATACCAAGCAAATAATCTACGCCATACGCGGGATTCAAAACCCCAACCCTAGTGTTTGCCACTGGCAATGCGTTCTGGATATCAATCGCAGAAGGCAACTCGGTAAACGTACAGATATCATAATGAACGTGTGCTGAACGGGAACGACAGAAACAAAATAGAATGCCGCGAGGCAAAATGATCCGCCAACAAAGAAACGGCATTGACAGAGCAGGCAAGATCCACTTGACGAGTCCGGGGAGGCCAGCCGTCCAGGCACGGCGCCGTCCGACGCAGGCGAAACGATCGGGAATTATTATCCGTCAATTGTCAGGCTCCATCGCTCGGCCCCGCATGAAGTGTCGTTCGCCTGCGTCAAACGTCCAACGGAACGCGAGGAAAAAGAGTCACTTTACTTTAGAATACGCGGATGCGTTTCTGGCGGTTTGAGCGCTTTTAAAGCCACCGCCAATAATCCATCGGCTGTTGGTCCCTGGGGCACGCCTGTTCCCACCGCATCGATCGCTTCTCGTCAACACGAAACGCAGAAAGATCTAAACGAATGTGTGGCCGACAAAAACACTACAAAATGGCCGTAATAGTGAGGTTTGAAAGCGGGTGGTGAATGGCCAGCTATTATACACTTGTATTCCATCAACGTCTCTTCTAAACCATTAACACAGTTGCCATTTACAAATGTTATCGTGCACAACATATTACGTAGCGTTCTGTATCGCATGCGCCGAGTTGGAGCTCTGGAAAGGAAAATTCAATTAAACATCCTGGCACGTGGCGGCGCTGATGGCGACGGATTAGTCAGAAACTGGACGCTGGAACTGGCGAGGGGTATTATGTTCCTCTTCATTAATCGTAGGGAATTAAATGTTTTCAGGGAATTCAAAAACTTAATTACCGAATATATGCAAATAGAAGTGGTACCATGCCTCCACACTTTAGATGACTGCTATCAATCGGATATCGCTATATATTTGCGAGCGCGTAAAGCGAGCATTCTCAAAGTGATATAGCATATTCCAATCCTACCGTAAAAAATGACAAAATTTAAACTTCATTTAGCAATAAATTGATAACAACTAAAAATACTATAAATTCGTCTACTGCCGTGTGTCTATTAAAACAGATATCGTCAAAAAAACATATACTTTCAACAATCCATCCTTGCTTCAGACATAAAAACACGATAGCTAACAGAAAACGTAACATAACTTCTTGCAAGAATATCACGATTATCCAATAATTTCTCGATACTCAAATATTTTCACGTTAAACTTCTGTACTTTTTGAATGCCTCTAAAATGAACATTTTTTCTTTTTTTACTTCTGCATTTTTAGAGTTTTGTATACTACATACGTGCATAGAGAAGCTGAAGTAATGTTACAGCGAAGAAATTTTCCCTATCCAGGTACTTACCACCGGCAGGTCACCGTCCCAGTTGGGACAAGCTCTAAGCTCGTGCGCCGACACATGTAGTAGTAAAGTCCATGTAAGTGTAGTAAGTAAGGGGTGAGAGTAGGATGATGAACAGGAAGGAAAGATCGCGCGCGTCCGTGGCTCGTTTGTTAAGGTACTGCTTCGTCATAAGTTGATCGGAGAAACCACGAAAAACAACCGAACAGAGCAGCTGGCCGTTAGAATTCTCCAGATAGCGACAGAACCCGACGTAGCTGACAAGCTATTGTCGAAATTTTTGCCACCGTCGGGACTCGAACCCTAGGACCTGCAGTGACATCAGTTGATGATCCGAGCTACCCTCAGCCTGATTATCGTCTTTGCTCTTCCGAATAAATGTTACAAGCTTCTCGTGCCCGAGAAGCTTGTAACATTTATTTCGAGCCACCTTCATAAGTTGCCAGTTTGCCTTGGAACAACGTGTTTGCGCCGATGGTATTGTATTAGCGGGACGTCGGGCGCCCCGAAGCGACAGCCTCTTCATTAATCGCGAGAGGGCGCCTCGCCAAACTCAACTACACTCAACTATTGAGTATCGGATCGCAGCACGCGCCGCGGGCGGCCACGCAGCGGTCGCGACTGAGGCGGCGCTCGCCTGCGCGCCCTGGCTGACGCGAGGGCAACTCAAGGGCGCCTGAGCAAATGGCACGAGGTGCAAGTGAAGGGTGGAGGAGTTTTCGAAGGAGTTTGGTTGAGGTAGACGGTGTAGGGCGAGCTTCAAGACGGGCGCTATATCGGCTGAGATTTCGTGGCAGACGAGTGGAATTGGAGATGTCGGAAGGAACGGAGTGGTTCGAGGTGGGTAGATGGGAGTGTGGGGAACGGTAAGATTGCAACTGAACAGTAGGAATAGTTACTAACACGAGGTACAGGCGAGGTGACGGTCACGGATGAACGTATTACTCGCGCAAGTTTTCTTGATACACCAGCTTCCTGGTCCTCGTCCAGCGCTGAGTAGCACGACACGTTGAGATACTTAGGTCCGACTCGGAACGGCACGTACCAATTTACAGTGCTGGAAACAACTACCTCGTACTTTCAAAACAATCGTAGCATTACTCGTGGCACTCTATGGCGAGTTAAGCTCATGCCTACCATTAGTACGCCCTTTTAAACCGTGACGTATCCTTAGCTCTCCTCTCGTCGCAAACCCCGCTGTGGAATATCAAGAAATCTTGCGCGTATAATAGTTTTCTATGGTGTTGGAGAAGACGTAGGTTCAAGATGGGAATAAGTGGTGTCAAATTGGGGGTAACAGCGTAGAGGTGGGTTTAAGTACGTCAGACACAAGTGTTCGAAGTGTGTTGTACAAAGAGCAAAAACTGTGGTGTGTGGTATTACTGTCACAGATGTACAAATCCGTGAGAGACGTGAAATAAGCGGAAAAAGACGAAATGTCGGAGTTTATTGAAAGGGTTGGCAGAGAGAATACTGAAAGAGGAAAAACAATCGAAGCGGTCGACAGAACCTGCGGCGCTGGGAGTAGCGGTGTCAATACAACAGAGCTCAAAAACGGGACGCCCCAGCGGCTTAGGCACAGCGGTTCGGGAAGGAACGCGGGAGTAGAGCAGGAAATAACGGCGCCGGCGTCTGTGGAGGAGGTGGGTGAAGACGGCAGCGCTAACTGCGTGGAGGCAGCGGCTGCGCCAAGCTGGGGAGGGGGAGGGGGCGTCGGGTTTATCGAGGCCGGGAGAGCGAGGCGGGCCGGGCCCCAGAGATCGCGTTAAGGGTGGCGCTGATAACAGTTCACAGACAGGCCGCCGCCGCCGCCACCGCCGCCGCGGGGCGTTGCTCGGGGATTGTCTCGAGGCCCCGCGAGACTGCCCCGGTGACTCCGCGAGCAATCCGAGGGCGGATCCACGTCAGCCCCGCGTCCCGCCGCCGCGCCGCGCCGCGCCGCGCCGCGCCCGGGGGCCCTGGGCCAGTGCGTGCGCACCTCCGGGCCGCTCCCGCTGAGGAGAGAGGCAGCGAGATACGGAGCAGCTCCGGAGGACTCTCAGAGGAGACACGCCATCTGCGGATGCGTAAGCACCACGGCGGACTGATTAGTCTGATTAGACTGATGCGGCGGCGATGGTGTGACGGTTAGCGTACCGGACTGTTATACCCAAGCTCGCGGGTTCAAACCCGATCGAAGCCGTGGATTTTTAGGGCGACAAAATCCTTCGTACGCCTTCCTTCGGAGGGGAAGTAAAGCCGGCTGTCCCATGTCCCTGTGTTGCATGTAAAAGATCCTCAAGCCTAAATGACGTAGCCTCTGAGCTAAATTCAAATCGCCTGTTTCTCGCCCAAGAAATACCTCCTTCCTCTGCTAGTTGGTGAAAGGAGCGTAGCGAAATTTGCGTGGTCAGACGGAAGAGCGGGCCTGATGGCCCGAGTCTCGCCACGTAAAATAAGGCAAATTCAATTAAATTCAATTAGTGATTCCGCGCGCGTCGACTGCGAAGGCCATTCGTCCCGTCAGTGTAGTTCATAATTGAATAGTTTATTTTAGAAACCCGCCAAACGGAAAATTCCTCATTTCGAGAAAACTGAGAATTAATTCCCATTTTATTAAAGGAGTTGATAAATAAATAGTTTTCATATCAATATACACTAAACGATGTGTTTATCCTCCTGGAACAGTAATCTCTCGCTAAAGCGTGTTTTAGAGTTTTGCATTTAACTGGTTTCTGAAATAAACTATTCAATTTATCAGAAGAGGTGGCGGTGATCTTCCCCCGCTGAATGATGCGGTACACAGCCAACCTACCATTAGCTTGTGGGGTTTTCCCTAAACAGGTATCTCCCTTCAGCGATATTCCGCTCAAGTTCTAAGCTCCCGACCGGTCTCCCGCCATGTGTGGTAGTGTAGAACATGTTGGCGTATAAGTAAGGGTTGAGGATAGAACGAGGAAGATGAAGGCAATATCGCGCGCGGTCCGTGGCCCGTTTGTTAAGATGCTGCTCCGGCATTCGACTGGTGTTGATCGGAGAAACCGAGCAGAGCATCTGGTCGCAAGAATTCTCCTCCAGATAGAGACAGAACTCGACCTACCTATCTAGCTAGTGTCGAAAATCCTGTCGCCGTTGGGACTCGAACTTAGGACTTCCCGGTCAGAGTCGCTGCAGTGACTTCAGTTGATGCCCTGAGCCACCTCTCCCGGTCTGGCTTCACGAGCACACTCCCCTCTATCAGTCTCTCATCAACACGTCTGTTGAAATAATCGTTACCGCTGCAACATCTTTGAGGATTCGAGTTACAACGGTAGTACGAAGACTTTTCGTGCTTTGTTCGTAAATTTTTAATACTAGCTATACAGTCGAATTCATCTGCTGCCAGGAGGAGAATTCTAGAGGCCGGCTACTCTGATTTTTCCGTGTGGTCGTTCATCTATACCAGACGAATGCCGCATTTATCAGTATTGTAATAAACAAGCTTCAAACCTTGCGCGATCGTCCCTTCCTCATCCTTGTTCGTTCTTTTCTTCATACACACTCGAACACATTCTCTTAATCTTTCATGCACTATACTACAACAGATTTTGCGATGCCTGTTTGGAGTTTAGAAATTTTCTCGGTGGTGTTCCGGTGGTGATGATACCGCGAGAGTATATCTGTGCTTGATTTTGCGTTTCATGAAAGAGGAAGACAGTTACCGCCAGCCAATAGCAAACACTACACCCACGGATCTAAGACGAAAATAGATAACGTACTCGGAAATTCATTACACTTATTTACTCAACTCGTCACAGAGAATTCTTTAAAGATATCTCTTTAAATTTTCTTAACCTATCTCTTCTGAATATTTAATTGAATCTCCACTAACAGAATGGGATGAAATGGGAATGGGATGGAATTAAATTTTTTTGCAGTTTGTGAAACCTAAAGACTATATACATCTTTCTATGTTAGAAAGATAATTATTTTTGCGTTTCAAATTGTTTTATTCTTCCAGTCTCCTAGGAACTAGTTAAAACAGCTATTGCTGAGATAATACGTATATCCATTATTCGGTTTCTAACTAAAAATTCATCTGAGAAGGAAAAAAGTAGAGTTAAGAATCTTTCAGCGTTTCACAAAAATCTACATTCAAACTTGATAAAATGAACCTCAGATGAAAAGGATAATCAAACTTCTGATTTCCCTGAGCTGAGTGAGAGTTAACAAAATTGTGTTGTTTCATTTCTACTTTTTTCATGTACTCTTATCTACTAACACATTCTTGATTGTAAAAAGTATTTATAAGCAATAAAAATAATTTTATTCAAAATTATATAGAATTAAACTTCATTATTTTTAATGGACAACTATTGAATATTTTAAATGTTTTGAAAATTTAAGAATTGAGTTTTCGAATCTAACAAAAACAACTTTATTCTTATCTCGAAAAATTATCTTGCGCCAAATTACGCATTTTTGTGTTGGTGGCATAATATAAATTATACAAAATCGTCATGGTTTTTAGCGACAAATTATGGTAATGACCATCAAACATATATTCCTGTGTTATTATTTATACGAAAATTATTTCTGTATTTTTGCTCTTATTTCGAACCATAATTATGAAGTTTTGTACAGTATTTATTGCCAATTTAATTTTAAATTTTTAATGTAAATAACTTAGGTTCACTATTGTAGCCTTAACAACGCTTCAATAAACAACTGAATCGTCGGTTAAGCAATTTTTTTCAATTATGACCTCAACACTAGAGTCTCAGAAGTGTAAATGATAATGGGAAATCTCCGGAAATTATTTAAAATTTATCTGCAGCATTACATGCAGAAACAAATTGCAAAAGCGTGTTTCATCAAAACACAGGCAGCGAATGAATAATTTTCCAAGAAGAATACTATATACGTATATAGTATGCAAGGAGGCTTTCTAGGCTTCGGAGACAAAGATTCCTAAACGATGTTAGAAGACCTCAAATGAAGACATGGTGCCTCAAAGCGCATGCAAGAAAAAGAGTGGAGGAAGAATTACGAACAACTTGAACAGCCGCTTCTGCTTCTGAGGATGTTTATAAATCCAGTCTCTGTCTCTCATTCCGCTCCACAATCACCCTTTCTTGCAGCTTCTTCGCACTCCATCCGTCACCTTTTATCGTCACATTCCCATTAGCAGTTAATTCCTCAATTATCAACGCCGCGCGTCTCCGCCACCTGCGGCCTTCTGGCCCTCACTTTCTCAGGCGCAGCCTCCGCAATCCCCATTCCTGCCGCCACTGTCACCTCCGTCGCCGCCTCCCCCTCAAACCTCCCCTCCCGCCTCGTCCTTCTCTTCTGCCATCGCCGCCATGTCCTCCGCCGCCTCCTCCTCCTCCGTCGCCTCCTCCGCCTCCTCCACCTCCTCCGCCTCCTCAGCCGCCTTCGCCTCCGCCTCCTCCGCCTCCTCAGCCGCCTTCGCCTCCTCCGCCTCCTCCGCCTCCTCCGCCGCCTCCTCCGCCTCCTCAGCCGCCTTCGCCACCGCCCCGTCGGCCACCTCCTCCTCCTCCTCCTCCTCCTCCGCCTCCTCCACCGCCTCCTCCGTCGCCTCCTCCTCCTCCGTCGCCTCCTCCTCCGCTGCCTCCTCCTCCGCCTCCTCCTCCGCCGCGTCCTCCTCCTCCGCCTCCCCCGCCGCTACCACCTCTTCATTCACCTCCGTCGCCGCCTTCCCAGCGGTCCTTCCCCTCCTGCTTCCCCTCCTCCTTCCCCTCCTCCTTCTCCTCTAGCGCCTTCGCCACCGCCACCGCCGCCGCGTCCTGCGCAGCCTCTTTCTCCGTCTCATCCGCCTTCTCCTCCGCCACCTCCCACGCCTCCACAGCCTCCGTCGCCTCCACTGCCTCCCCACAGCTTTCCCCGCCTCCAGTGCTTCCACTGACACCGCAGCCTCCACCGCCTCCACCATTCCCATCTTCTCCACCAACTCCATAACCTCCACCACCCCCACCGCCTTCACCATATCCAACTCCTCCACCACCTCCTCCGCAGCCTCATTTCATACCTCCGCCGCCAATTTCTCCTTTGCTACCTCCACCGCCTCGTCTCCTATCACATCAGCCGCCGCCTCTGCCACCGCCGCCGCGCCGCGCCGCGCCGCGCCGCCCCACCCCCTGTCGCCCTCTGCGCCATTAAGCGGAGGCGGCGCGCGAGGGGGCGGGGCGGGGCGGAGCGCGAGTCTCGGGGCTTTGTGCCACCTGCCAAGTCCCGCCGCGACGCCCTCCGCCGCCCTGCGTCGCGACGCCTGCGTCGCCTCGTCTTTCACGGCGCCCCCCCCCCCGCCGCCGCCGCCGCCTCGGCCGGGGGGACCCCGTCGCAAAGACAATGAAATTACTCTTAACCGGAGTATTTGATCGCCTAACGTCATTTCGCCGCCGAACAGAGAGAGCCGCCCCTTCCTAGCGCTCCGAGTTGGCGGACTTCGCACCAGCGTCTCCCGCTACACTGACGCACCAGCTCATAGGCGGCACTTGAGGAATAAGGGACTTCGTTAACAATACGTGACTGCGGGAAATAAGTGGTCACTTATACAGGTCAGCATTTAAAAGACGTTCCACATGAACATGGAACGAGTGCTCCCTGAAATGACCTGGAAAGTCATTTATAGGTATGCTTCTTGGAAAAGACTTCAACAAAAATTCCACTCTTCCTATGCCTGAGGGATAGCCGTGCACGTCAACTACACTCGCAGAGAAAGGACTGGCCTACCGGAGCAACTACGGATCTAGGAGACACGAATGTAATAAAAGCATGTTTGATAAAACGAGGAAAGATCATTCTCCTACATCTCCATATTAAAATGGGAATGAAATAGTTCGATAAGGAAATAAACCAAGATAGTGATTGTTTTGAGCAAATTAATTTCTGTCTGACGCCGACCGCAGAAGAAATCTGTGTGGGATCCAAGATAAAGGATCTAATGTCAGACGTACGCTTTGAAAATTTAATGGTATGTAAGGAAAAACTATCTTGGTCAGGATTCAAGAATGTGATAAATGTTTTTTTGGGAAACAAGAAAATTCGAAATTTCAAGAATTTTGTGGAAAATATATTCTTTAAATACCTCTATACTTCTGTGTGTTATTTAATATCTAATTTGGCTTTATGTGGGATATGTCCTTGACTATGGAAAAGGTGGGTTGCAATATGAGTGTCAAGGTCCATATTCTTCATAGCCATTTCGACTTTTTACCAGAAAACTTGGGATATTTTAGTGAAGAACATGTGAAACGATTCCACCCAGATATGAAGGATATAGAAAGGCGTTATCAGGGTAGGGGGAATAATGTGATGTGAGCTGACTATTGATAGTCTCAGAAGAGAGATAATGGGGAATCGCAACACATCAGATAATCACGAAAATCACAATTCTACAGCAAAATTAAACAAATTTGAGACATTGAAATATGTTTCTGACTTGTGATATATTGAAAATAGTACTACATGTTAACAAATAACCTTCTCTTCATTCTGAATTCGTTGCATTTTTTTGTGTTACTTTTCTTGACAAATAGCTTAATCTATTTTCTGAATTCGTTGCATTTTATATTGTCTTACTTTTGTGCAGTTAATCGCCATAATTTCACAATAAATGTTATTATAAGTTCAGCAAAATTTTCATTTTAATTTCTGAAAATCCATACGTACCATATGAAATATGTTTTCAGATTCATAAACAAAAAGTACACAATTTTTAAAATCGCTAATAAAAACTGAATGACTTGCTAAAAAAATAATTTTCTTACAGTGTGGGACTTTTTATTTGCGGAATTTAAAATTTATTTTTATTTATTAATTTATAGTTATTTGTAACGTATTCAATTATAATAGCGAATATCATTCCTTGTTGTAAGACTGAAAGCCGCATTTGATTATGCAATATGTCTTCTGCTCCTGGAGGGGAACAAGCTCTATGAGCCTCGCTGCCTTGATGCGCCACTGATTATTCCCACTTCTGGTGTACTAACATTCCTGAAACGAATAATTATCTGCGTATAGGATCCAAATTATTGTATGTGTTAATCATATTCAGCGATGGTTAGAATTCATCAACAAAAATGGCCATTATTATTTCAATTATTTTGAAGAATTTCTTCAAATCCAGAACATTACTTTTTTACGGTAAGTAGAGTACTTTAAATTTGAGACTTGTAAATTTTCGTTTACATTAAATATTAAAAGCTGGAAAATAAATCGTTTTCAAGTTTTTCAAGATTTGAACTATATTGTTACCTTATTTTCCGGCGTGCGGCTTATGCCGCATTGGAACTGAAAGTTAGCCTAAGAAAGAGAAAATTCTCTTTCCGAAATATTTTGATAGAAATATTTGGTTCATGAGCAATTCATCGCGAGCATGTAGGAAAATTTTGTTGCGAGATATCGATTAGGATTTTTTCAATGTGATACCATTCTAATACGAGAAAGAGATATATTAATTAAAATTACTTTGGAAAAATGTGAAAACTGCAAAATCTCATTATATGATCCATACGTTTTTATTCCGAAAAATGTTAAAAAAGCAATATTAATTTTTTACAAGTATTAAAAAATGGATTTCTCATTACATTCCACCTTGTCCTTGAAGTGCATAGTAAACTTTTTTTACTTATTCGTGCATTGCAGATACAATTGACAATTATCCATTATCCAAATTTAATTGTCCATTGTCATTAGACTATCACACCATGCATGGCAATCATGAACACCGTGTCCCTCATTTATAGTCGTAGGCACTGTTCGTTTATTGTTTCATAATACAAATATGTACTTCACAGCATATAGAAAAGTGCAGTTATGTCACTATTGATAATTTCTGAAGAAAACAGATAAGAAACTGAAATTATTAACACAGAATTTTGAATTCTTATGTCCAAAACAAGTATAGTAAAGCAACGTTATTTTGAAATATAGAAAACAGACATAAATTCTTCAACCGTTGTTACATACTGTGGACAAAGTATAATCAAGTAATGTTAGATTGCATTTACGTAAGGTTACGGCAAAGAATCCAATTCCCATCTACTCCAGTTCTTTCATAATGGCTCCATAATGGGAAAATACCCATTATTTAGTGCAATGCATTTGAGAAGTAAAGGAATTAAATAGACAGTTTTATATTGCAATTGTTATAAATAGAACAAACAAAAGAGGATATTTGTAAAAACTGTTAATTTGCATTAAGGGTTACATTTCCAAAAATATGAACAACGAAGCTTGTCTGAAAAAAATTATTCCGATATATTTTAAGTTTATGTGAAACAAAATTAATATTTGATAACGGGAAATGAGATATTTAAGTGAAAATGAGTGTATCGTGAAGAAACTGTCTAAACATTATTTTCTATCGAGAAATAGCGCAAAGCGCCACCCAAAAGCGTCGAGGGGCAACTCCAGCTTCACAACTGCCCCCGAGGCG
>JAZDUA010001132.1:72500-189266 GCA_038098605.1 Gryllus longicercus | reverse complement strand
AGACACAAGTCGGGTGCTAACGCTGCACGCATGAGGCGTCTTGCAGCCGAAACAATTTTTTTTTTATTGGGACATTAATTGCAGGGCGGCATATCTCAGTTCGGAGGACACACGCGATGGCTTTCTAGCAAAGGTTTACGAGCTGACGAGCGACAACTTTTACGGGAACACGATAAAATCTTTGAAGAGGGTGCGCAGCCTCTCCGTACACATACGACGCCGTCTCCAAACTTGGAGTTGTGTGAATGTAGAGAAAAAGAAGAAAAAAAATATCTCGTCCGTAAAATAACAAGCTCTGTAGTATTATAGTATTGACAAAATCGATCTTAGTATAAGTTAGTAATGCCAAAGTGCAAATAAGTTAACTTAAGGACTAGTATGTAAAACTTAGCTGTAAGAAAAAGCTCCTCCTCTACCTGCTTAAGCCGCAAGGCAGCAGGTTAATGTAAAAATTTAAAGTAAATAAAATCCCCTTCTCCACAGGGTTACTGTGGAGGGGACCAAAGAAAAACTTGGAGTTTTGTTTAGTATGGGCTTGTATGGTCGCGCTTGAAACCTTTCGGAGGAGAAAATTTTAAACTTTGATTAATGAAAATATTTTCCTCCTGGGTAATAGATTTTTGCTTTTATTTACTTGCTTGGTAGTGGATAAAATGGTATCAGCAATTTAAACTTCACGTAGAAAAAAATTGTTATCCGTACTACATCATTCGAAGATAAATATCTAGCCCTATCGCATCTCCCTGCTCACTTATAGTCGAAAAGTATGTATGTAAATGAGTACCTTTAATTGCATGGTAAATGTTCTATACTTGTAGCCCATCTCAAGGTTCTTCTATAATCGGCATGTGATGTGAAGGTTTTTGCGGCGAAAAAATTTGCACACTCACGATTCCCTTGCATTTGCACATATGAAGTGCGGTACTAATATGAATTTGCCCTACGCAGGCCCTATGTCTGATAATATAAGAATTGAAGGGATTGGGACAATGACAAGATAAGCCACAAAGGCACAGAAATATCTCGATTTTGGTCGAAGTGTATCTGAACTAGTTACTTCCCTAAGCCTTCCGTAAATGTGAACAAGACATATTTTCGTACAATAACAAGATATCCCATACTTTTGAGGCCTGCTGCGGTTGGTATGGTTTACCTTATTACTGCACCAAGCCCTTCAATTCACATCTTTTTTAACCAAGAGATTTAAAAACAAAAAAGTTCAATTCTTAATAGATAGTTTCGTCAGCGGAATATAAGCGGGCCCTTCCCCAATCCCCGGCGAAGCGCAACGCCACGAGGCACCGTCGTGGGCGAGCGGGGCGGGGGGGCGGTGTAGGCGCCCCGCGACGTTCCCAAGGACCGAACTGACACCCCCCACGTGGCCCGTCCACGAATAGCCCACCCGCCATCCCATACCAACCCGGTCCAACCCCGCCCCGCCCACTCCGCCTCGAGCAACTGCGGCACCCGACGCCCCGCCCCCTCCGCCCCGCCCCCTCCGCCGCGCCCCGCCCTGCCCTGTCCCGCCCACTCCGCCTCGAGCAACGGCGGCGCCCGGCGCCCGTGCCGAGAGCGGCAACGCTTTCAGGGCGCTCGCGCTGTGGTTATTTGCTCACGTCCATCCAAGGCGCTTCTACTCCTCCCCCGCCTCCGCCCGCGCTATGATTTTATAAGTGGACGCGTCTTTGGCGAGACCCAAATGGACCTTTCCCGCCCCCACCCAGACACCGCCCCGGCTCCCCCCCTCACCTCGCGGACGATAGGTAGTAGCAGCTCTTGCCTCGCTCGGGCGCTAAGGAATTCCTAAAATATTTTTTCTACGGAAACGGATCCCATTAAAAAACACGACAAGAAAGGTGCGCCTCCGAAAAGTCAGTCGACGGAAAAAAGGGGGAGGGGGGGCGAAGGTTGGGAGGGGAGGGGGAAAAGTCGACACGAACTTCCACTTATCTACCCGCGCGCTCGACAAGGGGGACGGCGTTATCTCGTATTTTCTCCTCGGCCTCTGAAAAGACATTACTTTTTTTTTCGTCTCCGGGCTGGGTGAGGGGCTGCAGCTGGCTACAGGTTTTTTTGTGACCTGCGCCATCGCGCGATGCTGTGAAAGGTCAAGAGCGCGCGCCGTGGCATTAACGCATGACCTCTGGGAAGAAGAACGCGCAGCCTCGTGGGATATCGAACGGCGGTCTTAATGAGAGTTCTTCGGGAACCTGTTACGCCTTCGTCATCGAAGCGATGGTTACAATCCCGGTTCCTCCCCCCCCCCAATTATCTCCGAAGTCTCTGACAAAAAGTGGGAATGTCTCTCCACCACAGATAAAGTACATGAAATATACGACCTACGATGTCACGTGCGAGGCTGAACCTATTCGACACGAGCTGATCCTATATTACACAAAAACGGCCCGTCATTTGTTACCAGTCACATTCTAATGTCGAGTTTATTCCTTGATCTTGTACACTGTGTTCCTATACAGTTCATTCAGGCTACCTATAAGTTGTGCATCGATAATTGAAAAGTTTATTGAGCAAAATATAGAAGTCATTACGTTCATTTCACACGTATGATAATTTGTAGCAACTGTGGAACTAATATTAAAAACAATTGAAGTTTAAAAAAGCAACTGCACGACATTTTATTGACAATTCAAAAATCATGTAGAATAAGAAGAAAAATACTAAATGCCAATTTTCACTGTACAAGAATTGAATTATACTGACGTTCTCGTACTGTAAACAATCGTGATAATCTTATCATTTCAACGTGAAGCAATAAAGAGAAGATATTCCAGTTACAGAATGTGCTTTATTAATAAAATCTTCACAGAAGGGAAAAAAGATTTTCGAACCTTGCATTTTGTTTTTATTTTAATATCGCTGGATATCAGTATTTGATTCTAAACACAGGAAATGTAATTTATTGTAATGCACATTTAAAGTTGCACATTTAGACATCAAATGCTTTTAAAACATTTAATTTCCTTAAAAAACGATATACTTCCACTAACTTCACATTTGATAATTAATACGCAATTTAATATTTTACATTGGCATTTCCTTGGCTCTTAACCGTTCTGTTGAACTGATAACAACTGAGAACTACTGCAACATGTCTTAGCCTAGATAAATCATGATTTGCCACGCAAATTTCCACGAAAAAGAAAAAAAAATGCAATAGCCAGAAACACCTACGTAGCACCGCCAAATCCCCCATCCCCTGAGCCGCACCGTCTCCCCAGGAGCTCTGCCTGCAAAACCTCCCATTAACGACGCAGCGATAAGCGACCGCCCGAAAGCGCGCGCCCGCTATCTCACCGCAGTCTTCCCCCGCCGCCCTCACCTCGCGTAAGCCCCCGCGCAACGCGTGGTGTGGTGTGGCGCGGCGGGGCGGGGAACGGCGTGGTGGAGCGGGGCGGGGCGGGGCGGGGCGGGGCGGGGCGGGGGCGGAGCGTGGCGTAGCGGGGCGTGGCGTTCCATGGCGTGGGGCGTGAAATAGCGTGGCGGAGAGTGGCGCGGTGGGGAGGGGGAGCAGAGAAGTGCGGGGTGGGGCGGGGAAGGGAGGAGAGAGGCAGGGAAGGGCGGAGCGGGGCGGGACGGGGCAGGGCGGGTCGGGACGGGTCGGGACGGGTCGGGACGGGTCGGGACGGGTCGGGACGGGTCGGGACGGGTCGGGACGGGTCGGGACGGGTCGGGACGGGTCGGGACGGGTCGGGACGGGTCGGGACGGGTCGGGACGGGTCGGGACGGGTCGGGTCGGGGCGGGGGCGGAGCTGGGCGGGGCGGGGTGGAGCTGGGCGGGGCGGGGTGGAGCTGGGCGGGGAGGGCGGGGCGGGGCGGGGCGGGGCGGGGCGGGGCGGGGCGGGGCGGGGCGAGGCGGGGCGAGGCGAGGCGTAGTGTAGTGTAGCGTAGCGTAGCGTCGCGCGTAGGTACGTAATCTCCCCACGTGGGCGATTTGCACTCGCTAATTCCCGGTGACAGCGGCGGACCCACGAGGTACCACGTCCCCCTAACGACGGAATAAGAGGCGTTGAGAAGCACGCGTATTGGCAAGTTTCGTTTCCGTCAGGAAGCAAGGAGGAGATGTCGTTTGTGCGCTAGAAAAGTGGCACATCTAAAAGAAATAGTCGTATTCGAACTAATCCATGAAATATAGTTTTATTTTTACTAGTAGGAATGTGAGAAAGTCCAGAAGCGAGTAGGTACATAGAGTTGTAACTTGTATCCGTTGTCGAAATGAGTGTCTTTGCTCGTGATGAAACCATTTTCTTGCAAAACGACAATTTTTGTGACTTTTCTTGTGACTCGACTATATACGAGAAGTGTCTGACCCGAGCGGTAAAAGATGTAGGTGAAAGTGTCTGACCCGAGCGGTGAAAGATGTAGGTGAAAGTGTCTGACCCGAGCGGTGAAAGATGTAGGTGAAAGTGTCTGACCCGAGCGGTGTAGATAGTGTAAATAGTGTTTAGGATGTATATAGTGTCGTATGAAAGTGCGTGTGTCAGTGATCTAGTGTGAATGTGCGTGTGAATGAGAAAAAAAAGTACCCAAGACAACTAATACCATAAAGCATGAAGAAGAACAAAGACTTGTGTTAATCTTAGGTTGCCGGCCAAAGTGCCGGCTTCATCCATAGGTTAAGTTAGAAATAAGTTAGTAAGTAAGTTCTGCCCCCTTCTTTGCCGCATAAGCCATAGAGCTGCGGCGTATGTTGTACCCCAAAAAGTAAATAAACTCCCGCCTCGCCAGGGCTACTGGCGGGGGGAAAGTTGAAAAAAAAAAAAAAAAAAAAGCCGAGCGGTGAATTTTATTATGAGCAAAACAGATGATCACCCCGAACACAGTGTATCATTAGCAAAATTTACCGAAATTATTGTTTACACGTTCATATTAAAAATGCATCAACGTTTTCAGTATTTTCCAATCGGTTAATATTATTTGATGTCAATTTCGACCCTTGTCACTGCGTAGACCCGATCAATCTGAGTTCTGAAATTATTGATGAGAGGTTTATTGGTGTCGCAATTTCATTTAAACACCGGAAGGACGAACATTTTTTTTTTTTTTTACATTTTTCAAAGAACATAATGAGACCAAATCTGAAGAGAACACATCAAATTCGCCGTTTAGAATTTACTATTTTTGGTAGGCTTCAAGTGGTTAGAATATCTCACTCCATCAATCACGTTCGAAATTGTCATTCAGCTTGGGAAATTAACTCATCCATAGAGCACATTTTTAATTTACTTTCGTTGAAAATCGTCTGTGAATAAACAAATCGAAAGTGCAAAATTTAATTATTCCGGCCACATTCGAACATTTCATTCCATTCCAAGCATCTGAAAGCGAAGATGGTAACACTTATAACAAAAGTTGAGGCTCCCCCACTGACGTGGGCTTGTGGAGAGCCCAGCAGAACAGCCAGGGCCTCTCCCTGCGCATACGGCACCTCACCACACCTAGCAACCTCGCCGCCCCATCCCCCCGCCCGCCGGGCCGTCACCTACCCGCCAACTTTCCAGGACCCGTTTTTGTGCCGCTCGCAGGAGCGACGCGCCGGCCGGGCGGCCCACAGGAGGAGGGGGAGGGCGGTCGCTGCCCGCACAGGCTGCCCCGAAAGTTCCTCCGCCCCGCCCTCGCCGCCAGGGTCACTTTTCGGCGTGTCGCGCTCGGGCTCCGCCTCGCCTCGCCACGTGAAACTTCGCAGCCGCGCCTGGATACTGTTCGGAGGCTGCGCAGGTATGCTGATGCCCTCGGCGGGAGAAAGGGATGTCGTCAGGAGGAGGCACGGGCAGATGGCCACAAGGCGTTCGAAACCGTTGGAACATCGATTCTCACGATAAAGAGGCTATCTAATGTTGTATTTTATTTGACGCCACAATCGAAGTTTAATATCACAAATGTACTTAAATCGCTATTTTGTTTTCTTACCAACAGTTACAATTCTTAAACAATTCTAAATGGTACACCCCAAAAGAACGGCAAATTTCAAATTTGTTTAAACATATTTTTTATCTGAAATACGTCGAATTAAATGATTTACTTTGCCATAGGAATTAAACAAAAAGTAGACTTACTCACCTCATCACGTAATCACGATAAACAGATCTTCTCAAAAATAACAGACAACATACAAACGACGCACATATTCCACACAAACGCATATACACACGCCGCGCGCAAGTAAACTTTCCATACGGCATGCGTTTCGATTGCACAGGTAGTGTTAGGTAGAATTCGATCGTACAGGTAGAAGGCAGTGATAGCAAAGCCATAAGATGAAAGTAAATTTATAGGATTACACTGGTTTCAATACGAAATCAATCGGAGCCTAAAGTTATCACTGTCACACACGAAACCAATTAATCAACGAAACAAACCGCGGTCACCACACACAAAAATAGCTCCAAAGACCTCCTCGCCAGCCTCTGAAGAAAAAAGAGCGGCCAGGTGCGAGGCGGCAACATCAAGACCATAAGGTGTAATAAAATTGTTGCATTACATTTCAGTAAGCACCGCGTATTCAACGAAAATTTTATAATTTTATTCACGTCACTGAAGTAACAGACATCGCCGCATTTCCGAAATCCCGAGGCACAGAGAAACACAATTATATGAAAAACGAACTCCTCGACACTCTCCGAGGAAGGAACTGTTGCTAGGTGAGAGGCGGCGATAATAAAAGTGCGAGAAAATTCGTTGCATTACACTAATCCAAGCACAACAAAATATAACGGGCATTTTATATTTTAATTCACTTCACTCAAAGCACAGACACCGACGCATTCTAGCCGAAGCCCAGGCGCCGACACCGCACGAAAGCACCGACTCCTCGTCCCCCACTAACCGAAGAACTGCGGGCGGCCAGGTAGCAGGAGGTGGCGGGCCAGGTGCGAGAGCCACCTGCGCGGCACCCCCACCCTGGAAGGTGGTGGCGGCGGCGCGCGCGAATCCGGGGCGCGGCGCGCGCACCTGCGATAGGGCGCGCGCCGACCAATGGCAGCGCCGCGCCGCGCAGGTGCGCCCCCAGGTGCGAACCTCCCTCCAATCGCCGGCACCGGCGCGCACCGCGCTCGGCGAACGCCACCTGCACGCGGCGACCGGCACTTCTTCCTACTAAACACTGGACTGTTGACGAATTAACTGCAAGTAGTTAGGTTAAAGAAAAAAAACGGCATTTCTACCTATTAAAACACGCTGGGCTGTTGACGAATTAATTGCAAGTACTTTTTAAAGAACAAAAGCCGGCATTTCTACATATCAAAAAACACTGGACTGTTGCCAAATTAATTGCAAGTAGTTGGGTTAAAGAAAAAAAAACTCGACACGATTCAGCGTTAAGATTTTTTCAGATTTTTTGTACAATTGGCAGTGATCAACTCGACATTAGCGACATTAAACTTATTTGTTATTATTAATAGTAACATAGAAAGTTTCACCAGTTCGAAAGACACCAGATTTAAACTTGGATTTTTCGTACCTTTTAGCTAGCTTTTCAAATTGGATGAACAGTTACTTATGCCATAATCATATCAAATATCTAGTAAATATTGATTTTGTCGTTTCTGTTCCACACGTAGCATATTTAGTTTCAATTTTAATAAATGATTTGATTGCAATTAGTAATTTTTCTAATTTTTTTTTTCTTTCATCGTCAACAAGGAGGCGGCATGTTGAAACGCACACGCAGATGGAGTAGGTAGCTACAGGACAGTACTCAACTTGTCGGACATACGGTTTGGGATCGACAGGGCATAAAGTCACAGGACACGTCTGTGCAAAATTTCTCCGATTTTCCGGTCGCGAGGGTTTTGTTTGTTCCGAGCCAATGGTCGGGGGGCGAGGCTCCAGCAATTGAACGGTCATAAACGTCCAACGGCACGCGAGAAACGAGGAAAGCGGCATTCATTGGCAGCTGCGTGCACCTGACAAGGAACCTTCAGGGTACCTAGGGGGCGCGCGCAAAGGCTGGAGGTCTTTGTGCGGAGACACAGGCCTTTTCACACGGCCAGGGGCCCCGAACATCCATTCTGCGCGCGGTCACCTGTCAGGGAAGGCATTGGGGGCTTCGGGGGCGGGAGCGGCGGAGAAGGCGGGAGGGGCACAAGGCGGCTGCGGCGGCGGAGGCGGAGAGGGAGGTACGGGCGGCGAGGGCGGTGAATACGCGAGGGAGGTGGAGGCGGCGGTGGTGGAGGCGGTGAGGGAGGAGAAGCCGGGGAGAAGAAGGTGGCGAGGGCGGTAGACACGGCGAGGGCGGTGGATCCGGCGAGGGCGCTGCAAGAGGCGGTGGAGGAGGCGGCGGCGGCGGCGGCGAGGGCGGTGGAGGAAGCGAGGGCGGTGGAAGAGGCGGTGGAGGCGGCCAGGGCGCTGCAGGAGGCGGTGGAGGAGGCGGCGGAGGAAGCGAGGGCGGCAAGGGCGGTGCAGGAGGCGGTGGAGGCGGCGAGGGCGTTGGAGGCGGCGGCGAGGCTGGTGCAAGAGGCGGCGGCGGCGGCGGTGGAAGCGAGGGCGGTGGAGGAGGCGACGGCGACGGCGGTGGAGACGAAGGCGGTGGAGACGGCGAGGACGGTGCAGGAGGCGGTGGCGACGGCAGTGGAAGCGAGGGTGGTGGAGGAGGCAGCGAGGGAGTTGGAGGAGACGGCGATGGCGGAGACAGCGATGGCGGAGACAGCGGGGTCGGCGAAAGAGCCGGGAAGAAGGCGGCGTGGGCGGCAGAACGGGGACGCGGTCGTTCCGAGGGTCGGGAGGCCATGCTCCCGAAGGTCGACCCACTGGAGGAGGCACAGGCGTGGAAGAGGGCTTCAGGAGCCGGGTACACCGAAAACGGTAATGGAACCTGCCAGGTCGTGGAGGAAAGGGGGCGATATTTCTAGTGTGTTAGAAGAAACTGCAACGGGAGATGGAAAAGGATTAAGGTGAGAGTTGAACATAAAGAACGTAGTAGGTATTCAATGCGGTTTACAAGACGACCGAAAAAGAAAAGGTGTTGGTGAAGATAGGGGATAAATTTTTCAAAGGAAAATTCAATGCGATTTTCGTGTATCGAAACGGCAGCAGCAATTCTATTGGGATTTATTTGATTCATCTTGGTAATACCATTTCACGTAACAAACCCTGGGTGTCAGCAAAGGAGCATTCACACCAGTAGAAATTATGGCGACGTGAAACGAAGTCGACATTACTTGGTGAGACAGTGTTTGAACCTCATGGTGTGGATGTGATCAGTGAGAACAGAATAGTCATGAATGCAAAGATCTCAATAAGCGTCAATGAAAAAGAGTTACTTCTTCAACAAAATTATCAGAGATTTTATGATCCCTGCTCATGCAGACAACATTCGCAGATACAAGGTTGACTCTTGGCAGCGACTTGCGGCGGACCGTTATCTCAATATAAACAATAAATAACGATAAACATCAGCATCTGATAATATTCTGCCGTATAAAATTGGAAAAAAAATCAACTATATTATCAATTAGAGACTTCATTGAATTGAAATGTACTTATTCTATTATAATCGTGCGGATTGTAGTTTGTTTTGTTTTTTTTTTTTTTTTTTTTTTTTTTTTTTTTTTTTTTTTTTTTTTTTTTTATATGAAACAAAACCTCCATTTTACTATGGAATTTGACTCCTCAGCCCTTGTTATTCCGCTTCAGGACATTTTCAAGGGCCCCTTCCCACTGCGCGACCGCGGCGTGCTTCGTTATATCGTATCGGGGTATGAGAGACGAACGTGGGCTGGCGGGTGGGTGGGTGGGTGGGTGGGAGGGAGTCGAAGATGGCGAGGGCCGGCGCGACTTCAATGGCCGCCGGCCGGGCGTCCCAGGTACCCAGGAACGGCGCTCGGGGCCCCTTTGTGGCGAGCGGGCCAGGGCGCCGCAACGTGACAGGGACATATTACAGCGCGGCCGTTCTTGCCTCGGCGGCCCGGGCCCAAACGAGGCTAATGGCGGGCCTACCTGCCTGCAGGGGGCGGGCGGGCCTCCGCGCACAAAAACCGGGACGCGCCGCCCCCCGCATACCTTCCGAGGCGGCGCTCGGCGGTGGAGGCCGGGTGGGCGGAGGCAGCAAGAAGGTGTGCCGCAGGGCTGCCGACCTAACCGCCGCGCCGCCCAGCAGCACGTGATCGTGGGATGGCCGCCCGGCTATGAGCGCGGGCAGCTACGGTGTCTGCTTCTCCGGAACCGCTCTAGTGCCTCAAAGCCGACCTTTCTGGTTGCATACAAGTTGGGTGTACAATTCTGAACCGTAAATAGATCTTTTTTGTTGGGAGTACATTTTAATCATCGGAAGCAGCGCTCGTATCGAAAACAATTATATTTATGGAATTTTTTGAACCGGCAACCAAATGTCGTAAGCATTCTTTAATTATTTTTTTATAACAAACTGAGGAGATTCGTGTCCGATGAAATTGCTAACTCACTCCTTCGAACGTACGAAAAAACTCGCAATATTCGTGCAGGTATGGCTAACACCTGAACATCGAAGAAAATATGAGAGCCAGAAAACATCGATGGTTATGACCGTCCACAAATTGTATATTTAGGTGTTTTCTAACGAAATTCTGCTATCGAAATGATAACTTTAAAAACAAATTTTACGTTCCTGATGAAATCTTGAAAATTCCACGGCAGTTTCAAATCGGAATAATTCAATTATTAAAATAATAAGGTTTATGTCAAGTCAATTCAGGATTAAGTTAACTGAATAAAGGCAGGCATCGTGCTATATCACGAGCATTCAATAGTGTATGATGTTACTCTTCAATAGTGACCATTCCCACTTTCTTGCACTACGGAAACTGGAACGACAGCCGCCGAAACTTATTCATTTCCCGCAACGGCATCTCGACAAAGGGTAATCGAAGCTACTCACTCGGCCGAGTGATTCAAGCCCAGCGGAAAAAGCTACGTACGCACTACCGCCGCAGCACTCCCTACGCCCCGGAGCAACTCCTCGGCCATTGTGCAGCGCACCCGGCGGCGGGGGCCGGACATCCGTGTTCCGAAGCGCGCGATCGCCGAAGCAGCTCCTTTCGGGAGGAACATCCGGTGTGCGGCGGGGCGGGCCGAAGCCCCACAATACACCGAGCAGCCACTCACCATCACACCCGCCCCGCCCCCGCCCACCCCCGCCCGCCCTGCCCCGCCCCCGCCCGCTCCGCCTCGCGCTCGCCCCCCCCCCGCCCGCTTCATCCCCGCCACCGCCCCGCTCCAGCCTCACCCCGCCCCGCACCAGCCCCGCCACCCCCACTCCGTCCCGGCCCCGCCCCGCCCCAGCCCCGCCCACATGTCTATCCTTTTTCTTTGGTCCCCTCCACAGTAACCCTGTGGAGAAGGGGAATTTATTTACTTTAAATTTTTACATTAACCTGCTGCCTTGCGGCTTAAGCAGGTAGAGGAGGAGCTTTTTCTTACAGCTAAGTTTTACATACTAGTCCTTAAGTTAACTTACTTGCACTTTGGCATTACTAACTTATGCTAAGATCGGTTTTGTCAATACTATAATACTACAGAGCTTGTTATTTTACGGACGAGATATTTTTTCTTCTTTTTCTCTACATTCACACATCATTCATACGTGTTCAATTATATACATAACCATTCATCCTTCCCATTCATTCGCACTTCACTACCCTACGCACTGTTCGCCACGTGACACATGACTATCCTCTCTCCTCTCTCTGGCCACGATCTCCACCGATCACTGCCTCCATCTATGTCATCTCCACCGCCACTTGCCTTCCATCGCTACAACACTCGCCACCTTCACCTCCTCAACCACTGTTCACAAGACTCGAAAAGGAAATGAATTTACTTATTCTATTTTTTTTCTTTCTTCTCGTTCAGACACTAGCCCGACACACCTGCACAGATTATTCTCACTTCCACTGTCAAGCCGCCAACCTAACCGAGAAATTCAAACGAGCCAACATGACTATCCTCCCTCCTCTCTTTGGCCACGATCTCCACCGATCACTGCCTCCATCTACGTCATCACGTTTGCTACCGCCAGCGACACCTCCCCCAGCCCCCGCCCGCCACTACTACCGCTCCTGCAGTCTCCTCGGCCCCCCGCCGTCTCCACCACCCCATCCGGCTCCATCGACTCCACACTACCGCCACCATCTCCACCGCATCATTTCCACTGCCGCCAGCTGTCCACCGCCGGCTGCGCGGGTCAAGACGTCCACCGGCGCGGGGGCGGGGGCGGGGCCGGCGGCGGGGGTGGCTTCGGGGGCGGGGGGGCGGCCGCGGGGCACGCGTGTGCGCGCGCGGGGCGGGGTGACTCACGCGCCGTCCGATCATCAGGGAGAGGATGCGGTGGGATGAGGGGGGGGAGGCCTTTTCATTGTGCGTGCACGCACCGGCCGTGATTCATCGCCCCCCCCCCGCGGCCCCGCAGGGTTGCCGCCGCCGCCGTGCGAGCAGGGGGGCGGGGCCAGAGGCCACCTTGTGTGCCGTCTCCCCCGGCGGCCATCTTCTCAACGCGACGTGCCACCTGCGCCCCGCGGAAGGGAAGTGGGGGAGGAGGGGGGAGAAGGTGCGAGCGCCGTGAAATGAGACGGCCAGGCGGCAGATGGCGAGGGCCGCCATGCTGCAGGGTCGGTCGCTGACGCAGCGCTGTATTGAGCTGTGTGTTCTTGACTTCTCGTTTTTTTTTTTTTTTTTTTTTTTTTTTTTTTTTTTTTTTTTTTTTTTTTTTTTTTTTTTTTTTTTGTGTTTGTTTGTTTGTTCGTTTTTTTTACGCAGGTGTATGCTGTGCTGAGAGGTTAAGAACGACGGACACAGTTCAGTGTTAAAGACGTGGGTTCGAATTTCGCGTAAAGTATTGTGATGTAATAAACGAAGACAAACCATTACTCACCCTCTAAATCATCAATCATTGCATGATTCGCGAGTAAAATAGTCTCTCTCATTGAATTCAACTACAATGCAACAAAACGTCAGTGAGGGTGCAAGATTTTTCCTGACAAGTTCAAGAGGATAATCAGGCGTACGGTATCCGACTATTATTCAATGTCACTATAATTTCCAACTGTTTACATTCAGAAATATAATTTGCTATTCTTCATGTTCTTTTCATTCAACAACTGTCCTACCTATTGACAAAATGTACCTGGAGAGATGTACGATTCGTATGGTTTGCTTTCTCGTTCTTACGTTGTTAAAGTATTTGATTGGGAATCCTCCTGATATAATATTATATGCTGAAGTGCTTACTGTGTAGTACAGCGTTATGTGTTCAGCGTTCAGTGATGTAACAAATAAAGGATTTACATTCTTTCAATTTTTGTAGCCCACAATTCAATATACATGTTAATAAATGATAAAAAGGGGAAAACGATTTTTCTTATCACCTGAATTACTGGATTCCTTAGACTCGTTCACTCCCTTTCCCAATGTGTGCCTTCAGATCCATTTAGGTACGCCCCTCTATAGCCGGATCCATCCACGCGCATTGGTACGTCAGCACATTTTCCATGCTTCGTTACGTAGTTCTTATGGGATGCTTTAGTTTAAAAGGCATACATGATTCGTCAATTTACACGTAGACTTTGTAACGGCAGAATGGAAAAGTTCCGGTAGTTTCTTAATTTAAATACTTATTGCAAAGTACTCATCAGACAAATATAAGGATTACTCAAACTCAAGTGAGATTCATGAATCAATTAATGATGTATTGGTTGGAGTACATGAATGTGTATAGGAATTATAAAAGTAATACTTCGTTTACATCTAACTACATCAACTAGACATTGTAATATTGTATGTTCGTGGTATTATCACATTTATGGATACCCCTAGGGAAAAGCATTCGTTAGCGAACACGCCACAACAAATGAGGACCCACGTTTCCAACGTATGAATGATGTGTGAATGTACAGGTGGGAAAATCTCACCTATCTAAAAAGAACAATTTCTCCAGTAATAAGTTAAGAACTCTTCTCACTGAAAGTTAGGTATGCCTAAGTGCAGGTAATTTTACTTTAGAATTAGAATATTAAACATAGTTATTAAGATAAAGCCCCTCCTTTAGCTGCTTAAGCCTCAAGGCAGCAGCTTAATGTATCCAAGCAATAGAAAACAATTTCCCCTCTCCACAGGGTTACTGTGGAGAGGAGAAAGAAAAAAACGTTTCCAACGTGATGGCGTTTGTTGCTGTGGAACGCAATAATCACATTTTATATAATTTGGCAAGCTACTTACTGTTCATGACCGATTTGAGTCTCTTAAGGTAGAAGAAATGTCTAGGATACATTTTCAATTAAATTAATTAATTTTCTATAACGATAAATTTCGGTAACAACACTAACACCTTCTGCCTTCAAATACTAAATTACTGCTCTCTGAATTCGTTTCGACGAAATCATTATCATCACTTATAATTATCACTTATCAGTCATCGACTTTCAGTGCATCACATACATACTGTGAAAACAGACATACCAGTCTGCATATGCTACTCCTTCTTCAAGAGAGAAAACGATGCTGTGCTTTACTGTGTGCTACGATGCTGCAACGAAATTCTCAAAGTTTTTTATTTGACCATTCTTTTTAATTCCGGATTCGTTATTATAATTGTTATAAGTGTTATTGGGCACTTAAATTTCAAATTTATTTTGTTTCTTTAGTCTCAATGCAGAATATTTTTAGGAACTTTCAAGTTCAACTTGTTTACACTAATCAGAAAACAATTATTCTGTTTTACGTGGTGTGCGGGATCTATGTTTTGTGAATTAAAACACTGAAAACGCATGCATGAAAATTCATATAAATATTTCAAGTTAATACATTTCTTAGCTGGATGGACTTACTTAAAATATATTAACTTGTTTGGTCAAGAGAAGTAAAATTATTTTTCATTTCGGACAACTATACGGCTAGTTCGAGATGTAAATCATTGGTCAAAGAAACTTTGATTAAATTATAAAATTATCTACGGATGACGTGAAAATTCTTACTAATGAATCCACGTGAAAATGGAATTATTCAACGCATACTTTGTAATTAGAAACAGCTTCCATCTATTCACACCCGTAAACTACGCGACGCAACACAACCGGCGTTCTGTTCGGGCTCAATAGCAAACGCAACCACGACCCGTAGCAATGTGAATGTATATTGATCAACGCAAATTCGAAATTTATTAATTACTATATTATATCGTTCACCGTGAGTGTTCAGATAAGTCTCATTTGGCTTATTTTCACTCTTGAGTGCTACCCGATTGTTCATTTTCCTTTTACTAAGTTGCGGTACTGTGATCTTCACACGCAGGCTATCTCATATGGGCCGCAACAGACACCTCCTCGTGCTGCATGATAACCTGACACGCGATGAACTGCCCTGGTAAGAAGACTGGCCTGCAGAACACGCTCTCAGTCTGTCTGTCACGTTCCCAATCGTGAATTAATTTACTTGTAGGTAGGTAGGGATGTCGGTGACATGCAGTTTCTTAATCTGAAAACTAATTGGTTCAAAGAAGAGGCGACTACTGATTGAAAGTAGATCGAAACTTTTGGTGTTTTGGGTATTTTATTTGAATACCCCTAGACAGCGAAATTTGGAATATTGTAAATGATCTCTTCAGAGTTCATTATATAATAATATATTAAATGAATCCTGGCACGTACATGTTCCGTTTGGAAATAGTACGCATTTCAAACAAATCGATAGTAATCGATTTTGAATGCACCGGTATTTCAGCTTTGATAATATTCGATTTACAATTTTAATCTGTATTCGTAATCGAATACAAATATACGGAGAATCGAGTCAAATATTACATCTCTGATGCGGCTAAAAAACATTTAACTATCACGAGCCCCCATCACGCCCTGAATACGTCATACACGACCGCAGGGACGTCGTCCCCCCCGTCGCAGGATGCGCGCGACCGGTCGACCTCTCGAAGTCGCACAAGGGCGGTCGTACACCTCGGGCGGCGCGGTGGCCAATCGCCCCGCGGTCTTCCGTCGCGCGCCCGCACAAGTGCGCTCATTTCCGGTCCGAGCCCCGCCCCCCACCCCCGCCCCCGCCCCCGTCTCCACCTCCGCCCTCGCCCGTGCTCCCGCCCGCGCCGCTAGGTGGCTTCTACCCAACTGCGCAACACCAACCGTTTGAACTTCGCTGCCCGGCAGAGTTCATCACGAAACTCGCGACGGAAGCGACTCGAGAGTCGAAATGGCTGCGTATGGTTTTGGGTTCAGATGAAACCGTAGTAATTCAAACAAGAATAGTACATTATTTAAAATTATAATTATTTTCATTTCAGTGTACTACATTACAAAATATAATGGGATTAGAATAAAACTTTCCAATTTATTAACAATCTATAATGGAAAATGGAAAATTTTAATATGTGTTGGCTTTTGAAATTTCATCGTATTGAAACTTTTCTAACCTGATTAACAAACCTTATTAATTAAAAACATTGAATGTTTTATAAAACATATTAAATACTCGTGACCCTAAACGGTGATTGCAACAATTAACCCTTCACCGAACAACGCGATTGCCATCATAAATACCCGAGAGATATTAATAAACGTGCGTGTTGTAGCAAAGGCATGCCTGCTCCGAGTATATCTGCGCAAAATACCGACGCCGACATAGTTAATACAAAAAAGTCCAGAGAAACATTAGAAATACTCAATCAAAGCGCATAACAATAGTAAACAGCATTGTTTACCGGGTAACAAAATATTTACGAACAGTAGTTTTAATACAAACATGGCACATTGTTGATATCATCGTAGGTTCTCATTTTCCATCATTTAAGACTTATTACTTCTTCACTGTCTCCATTAGGAGCAATAAATAGCATCTTTCATATTATTCTGTTGAAAAAAACAACAACGAAGAGGTGTATTTAACAAGAAGTAAAAATCACATTTAATTTTTGTCAATGTTAAAATTGTCATTCAAAACGGAACCCAAAAGGCCCCACAGTCCCTATCATTTCCCAAAACATTCCCTGTACTGTTCCCCAAAGAATACACGAGTGAGATATAATCACAGGAACCACACGGAAGAGCAACAACAGAAAAATCCATTTAACAAGAAGTAAAAAACACCATTAATTTTTGCAAATATAAAATTCCGATTAAAAGCAAAGCTGAAAAGGATCAGCAGTCTCCGCCATCTCCCAAACATTCCCTGTACACCACCCGCTGAAGAATACACGCGTGAGGCATAATCACAAGTACACGCATGTATGCCACACGAAAAACAAACAAAAAAAAAAACAGAAAAATATATTTAACAAGGAACAAAAAAGCACATTCAATTCTTGCAAATGTAAAACTCCGATTCAAAACGGAGCTGCAAAAGGATCAGCAGACCGCGCCACCTCCCAAATACTCCCTGTCCACCGCCCGCTGAAGAATACACGCGTGCGATACATCCGCAGGTACGCGCGCGTACGCCACGCGGGGTCCGCGCGCCAGCTCGCGCACGCGCGCGGCGTCGGCGGAACGTTGCGAAGCCGCGCGCGTACGCGGCTACCAGACGGCGCAGGAGGCTCTCACGCCACCTCCACCTCCACCTCCTCTTCCACCTCCACCTGGCGGGACGGGCGAGCGGCCGGCGGAAGTCCCTGCACGCGCCCGCGCGCGCGCGCCGGAATATCGATGCGTGCGCCAGCCGCGTTGAGGTTCTCGCGTCGCGTACGTTGTTTGTTCTCGTGGCCTAGGAAGAGTTCTCGTTTTGGAGGGTTAATACTCGTAGGTAGCTTCGTTGTGGAGTTGGCGAGCGCTCGGTACTCGAAGATCGGGTGAGGTGGTTTTCGCGCATGCGCGGTAACTGTGACTAGGTATGTTACGTATGTCTCTTGATTATCAGGGGGGTTTCAGTCAGTTTTATAAGAAACGCACAACTTTGAATTGTGTTTATTGCTTCTTTGTAGTAATGGGATGCTCGTTCAGGTACTGATTTTGTTACAATTCGCCGTTGCCAGCTCAGACTACGTTGATCAGTTGAAGTGAGTTCTGCGCATGCGCCAAGTCAGCTGTTAGGTTCGGCGGTTAATACGATTGCTGCAGTCCGTTCAGTCGTGTAGAATTGTTTGTATCTTACTATTTCTAAAGAGACTTGAGTATTACAATTGTATTAAAAATTCAACGAAGAAATAAAGAAAGGTGGGAAGTTCTTGAATGAACATTTTTAGGCGATTACACTTCCGACAAATAAAAAATTAATAATAACAATTATATAGAACAAAGTATAATAACTACACCAAACATTTTCAACATAATATTATACAGCACGTAAACATTCTATCCACCATCAAAACGAGTAAAAAGAGCAACGCTACCTTTGAGAAACAATCCCAGAAAACGCTCGATTTGGGCCGTCCGCCAGCTCCGAAATGCCCTCCAGATGCGTTCGCGCCGACCCAAAGTGCCACGCCCTCGTAGCTCACGCGCGGCCCTCCGCGCAAGTATTTTCACCTTCCGGCGAAAGCCAAAGCTTTTTTAATTTCCTTGGAATGTCTGAGCGCGTGCCGACGGGGATAGAGCGGGATAGTTCCGAAAGCCCTTAGCTTTGCTCGGGGAGTTAAGAGGTGAGCTCACTTCACGCCGAAAGAAGAAGTTCCTGGTAGCCAAAGAACGCCGAGAGAGAGAGAGCGAGAAAGAGGGGGGTAGAGTGGAAAGAGAGAAGATAGAGTAGAGTGGAAAGAGAGAGGGAGAGAGAGAGAGAGAGAAGAGAGAGATAGTAGTGAAAGGTACTGCCAGGGGACAGCATATGGCACTGCGGTACAAGAGGGAGAAAAAATACGTTCATAGCAAATGCGGAAATATGTTCAAAGAAAAGTCGCTTAGAAATGGGAGGTGGAAATGGCAATTACTCCGGTAGGTGAACAGGTTAATATCTTGTTAGATTAGTACACTTAACTACAGTACTATATTATTATTATTATTATTATTATTATTATTATTATTATTATTATTGTGAATTTCTGAAAACATAAACGATATCATAAACTTTAGATGAGCCCGAAAAGACAAAAGATGAAGTGGAAAATGATATGGATACAAGAAAAACAACGTATGATGAAGTCGGTTAAAAAGTAAGGCACACGAGTTAACGGGCGCCGAAGCGATAATTAGAAGGGGAGGCAGGTAAGAGAAAGAAGGCGAAACTGTGGAAGTGGTAACTGTCACAAAAAGGAAAACAGAAAATAGGTGTTATCATAGAGTACAGACATGAGGGTTGGATATGTGACGATGCATTTCAGCGAAATCGTCCGCAACGCCATACATTGACGCCCTAATACTGGAATAAGCTGTACACGATTCTCCTTATTTTCCTAGTGGTTTTCATTACTGAAGAAATACGTACACAAAAAATAATACGTAATTGAGTGATAGTTCGTAACCGACGTAAATGTCCTCCAGCGATAACCCGATGTTCAATTTTTTGCACAAACAATGTTAAAGAAATTAGTATTTAAGTTCAGCCAAGAGCAATAATAAAAAAAACACATATAAACATCACAGTTTTAAATATTAAAAAAATATTGCTATTTTATGTACAAAACAGTTAAAAATTTTGAATTTCATACACAACTAAATTATCGATTATCCACCGCCAAGTCTATCAGCTGAGACGTAGCGCAGGCAACAAAAGCCGCGCTGGAAGTAGCAGCGGAAGAAACGTGGCGGAAGGCAGACGCGGAGGGCTTTACACGGGCAGGCAGCGGCCGGGGGCGGGCGAGGGGGAGGGGGGCGGCGGGAGCCTCAGGTCGCGCACGCGCAAGGGGCTCGTCCAGGTGACGCGGTATTGATTCACGGCCCAGCTGTCGCCTCCGCCTCCGCCACGGCCTCGGCGCCGCAGGCGGGCAGGCGGCGGCAACTTCACCTCACTCGAGGGGCGCGGGGCGGCGCGGGGGCGAGCGGCGGCGGCGAGCTGGCGCGCAGCCAATGGCAGCGCGCGCGGGCAGGTGAGGCGTGGCAGCCGCCGCCGCCGCCGCCGCCACCGCCGCCGCGGCGCACCTGGGCCGCGCCGCGGCGGAGAGGGGGCGGTGGCCGCGCGCCGCCGCCCGCCACCTCCTCTCGCGTCATGGCGGCCGCGTCGCCCAGGTAGCGCGCTCACCTGCGCCGCGCTCAGACGCAGGTGACGCCGTCCCCGCCCACGCCCCCGGCGGCGGCGGGGACGCCTCCGCGGCCGCCCGGCCGCACGCGACCGCCCGCCGGCCGGGCGCGCGCCGCACCTGGCGCCCGTCAGGTAGGCAACACGCACGGCAACGTCGCGGACGCGGCTCGCCGGCCGCCGGCGCTACCTGCCTGCCGGCGTGCGGTCGATGCGAGCATAAAGTAACCCGGCCGCCGCCGCTAGACAGAGAGAACGAGCGAGCGCGAGAGAGAGAGAGAGAATTGGCGCGGTGAGCGAGACGCCCGTCGCAGGTGAGAAGAGCTCGAGCACAGGTGCGAGGGACGGACGAGAGAACGGGGCGCTCTCTCACTCTACCTTTCCCAGCCAACGTCCCCCACCTGGCGGTTTTACCTGCCTGGACGCCGCCACGCGATTCGCTCTTTTCCACGTCCTCCAGGTGGGGGAGGGAAAAGGGAGTGGGAGAAAAAGGAGGCGGCGCGCTGCAATGACACGCCGTATCTCCCGAGCTCCCACACCGATCCAGCGTTATCTTGAAGCTGTTTGCCAAGATAACGGTGTGAAGCAACATCCGAAGAGCGGAGCGCTTGGGAACCGGGGCGCGAAGGTGGCTGACGATGAGGGAAATGGGGCGGGGGGTGGGGGTGAGGGGAGGTGCGGAGGGGCGGGGAGCCGGCCAGGTGCTCACGCCACCCCCTCGCGTCGGCTGCGCGCCTCCTACCGGCGCACCTGGCGGCCGCGCACCTTGGCCAGCGCGGCTGCTCGCCACGGCCTAGGTGCTCCGCAGGGTTAGCAGGTGCTCCGCTCGTTAACGTTACTTATGAAGGACACAGATTGAGCTGTCCGATTGATTCCCCGCAAATTCAAAAGGAATGAGAAATAAACTAAGGGCATTTAATGTGAATATTGGTATCTGCCATTTCGCCTTTCGAGAGCACTATGGTACTTCTGTTTCTATGAAACAAACTACACATGTCATAATTATGGGGCGAATTTTAATGAAATGCTATTTTTTTCTTTTCACTTTAGAACAATGCCGTTTGTTATAGAAATTCATTTTATGTCATGAGGAAATGAAATGACGCGCTTTTATGTCTTTTTTTTTTTTTGCATTTTTCCTGAAGTTTGACCTATACGTCATTTTTTACCCATTTATGTCACTTTTATTGCATTTTACGTTGTAATAACAGCACAGAAAATGCAAGAAATAATCTACGTCTATGTTAAAAACATATTTATGTATTAATTTTGCGGCAAGACAATTTATAATTACGAAACAATTTTTCGAATATTACACTTTTAGCTAGGTATATTCTAAGATACTATTACAAGATATTACAGCAAAATACTCTGCCTTCAGTTAGCATGTAGAGGACAGTTTAATTATTACAGAATCATACACATTTCAGTTTTAAAAGCCTTTGTACAACTCTTTCAAAGGTTTGTATTCAAAAATGGAGAATTTCATCTCTCAGGACGCTCCTTTAAGAAAACGACTGGAGACAACTTGCACAAATACGTACTAGATACAATTTACAACCTCTCAAGACCTATACATTACGCGTCTTCTCCGTGTCGGTCAGTAACAAAATTTCCAAAGCCCAAAAAACCCTTTATTAGCTACAAAGACATCCGACCATTTCGAAAATCCGAATGTCACCCAAACGCCAAAAGACGTGCCGCCCTTGGACCAAGGGGGTGGGAGGTGGTGGTGGGGGTTGGGGACAGACCTGGGGCCTGGGCAGGGGCAGCTGCAACAGGGCAGGCCGCCCGTCGTAAACAAGGCGGAGGGAGGCTGGGAGGGGGGCGAGACGCGGTGGGCGGTCGACAGGGGGCCACCCACGGACTAAAGATGCTTCTTCCACCCCACCCCACCCTCTCACGCACTCTGCCCCGGGCAGAGAAAGCGAGTAGGTACAGTATTTGTGGCTCGGGGTAGAGGCCCCCGTGTTTGCTGCAAACACGGCAAGCGCCGGTGTCCCGTCGCGAAGGGACTTCACAATTGGCTGCCGCGCGCCCGTCAGGGTCGCGTGGGGCGTTTTCGCGGAGGTGCCTGTGTGCCTTGACGCAGAAGAGAAGGCCCTTGAATGGCAGGCCGCGTTTGCAACACGTGGTTGGATCGCTCGGCAAATGGTGTGGGCGGTGGTCAGGGTCGGCGAAAAGTCAGCAAAGTCGGAATTCACCCCGCGCTCTCGGAAGGATGTTCTTCTTGACGAGGAAATGTAGTTGACAGTTTGAAAGATGACAGGTCGCGGAGAAAGGACCACCCGAGAGTCTGAAATTTGAACGTTAACAGAATTGTTCGCGACTTTCGGAAGATGAGACCTGGCAAAAGCAGAAAATTTACTTCTTGCCACATACAAAAACCATAGGGGACAATACTCGAGACCATAAAATGAAGGATGATGTTTGCTATATTATTTAATACATTGCTATAAATATTATATTCAGAATAATGGATCAGAAAACTGTTTTTCATACCCACTAATTTTCTATTCAAATACTGTATTTAACAAATCATTTAATGTTTGATATGTTATTAAATATATTGCTATAAATATTATATTCAGAAGAATGGATCAGAAAACTGTTTTTCATACCCATTAATTTTCTATTCAAATACTATATATAACAAATCATTTAAAATAGGAATACGTTAATCATTATTTCATTTATTATTAACATAAAAATTACCAGAAACAGATATTTCAAGAAAAAAAATGACTGCATCCAATTCACTCTATGGGAAATTCGGGACTCCTTGCGAAAATTACATTCACTGAAGACGTCTAAAAAGATCCAATTCAGTTCGTCGAGTATTTTCTTTCGAGTATAGTTTTCAGGCATTTCCACCAGTTAAATGAGAATTTGCACAATCGGTGGTTGTGTGGCATCTCCCTTGTCAAATCAATTTAATACCAACACTAACAAAACAATTTTAGAAAATGTATCACATATTGTCAGTCCATGAATTATGTCCATTTGAATTAACAAATGAAATGGGATCCATCAGGTGAAAAGAAATGAAGTACAGCCGAGATCTCTCAAATGGGAACAAGTGGAAATACATCGAGCAGTTTATTGATCTAAATCGCAGAAGATACAGGCAAGATGAAAAGTCTTTTGAGAGTCCAATCTCATCTCATTAGAGCGAATAAATATACCTTGTAAAGACGAAAGATCATGCTTATTTGGAAACGTCACATCTGTTAAAGCATTATTAGAGTCTGTGACTTTACTTCTGTTGCTAAATATTTCAGAAATTCGGGAAGCTCAGATCAGTAACCCTTCTTTAGCAAAAATTCCTTTGTTATTTCTCCGATGCAACACAAAGTGAAAAATGGTTTGTGATATTATTGTATAATAAATAATATACCTTGGAAGTCAATAACTCAATAATATAAGTAGAAATAGTAATTAAATGAGTATCACAATGAAACATGTAACAATTTCCAAGTTGGTGTGTACTGTTGATTAAATTGATAATACTGGATTTTCATGTGGATTATCTGAAAAATAACGAAAGTGCAAAAGTTCAAAGTAATATGATGTCTGGGCAGAAGAAAGATGCGATTCGGACGCTGTGTATCTGATGCATGTGAGGATGCAACTTAGTGCTGTGAGGATGCAGAAATAGTGAGTAAAACTGAAGACACATAGTAGAGAAGAAAACAACTACTATTTAGCTCGACATCCATCATATAAAGGGCAAATTGTGAAGTATAATAATGGGAAGAGATGTAACAATCGCAAAATTTACAAGACACATTAATACATCAGAATTGCGGTTTAGTGTCATATTAAGTGTTATTTCTGAAAACTTATCTCAGTAGCATTAGTTTTCTTAAACCATTTGCAGTGTTTTGGTAATGTCCCATAATGCAATGTACACTAAAAGCTTTGTTTTGAACACAAAATTGGTATTGCAGAGAGTTCATTCTAATGGTATAAATTTAATCTTAACTCCAGGTAATATACATGTAAGGTAAAGTGTGTATAGAACCACCACACTAACAAAAACGAGTACACAAATGAAACATAGAGTGAAAGAGAATGAGTACGTTTCATCGAAATTTCAGTTCCAGCAGGATCACTCCTAAGAAATCGATGCTTCTGAAGACTTAACGCGTATGAAGTGGCTTGTGACGTTCAGGAGAGATAATATTCTGGTATATGATATATTCGAACTGGTACACTCCCTCATGATTTTCGAGTCAATCAGAAATGCTATCAAACATACTTGTAGAGGGTTGCAACACTCATGTGTCTTGATAAACAAATGAAGATTGCGCCCATTGAACGAAACAAAATAATTTAATTTACCCCCTATACTTGACCATATCGCGCTCCTATCTAACAATTTCTTCTCCAAAATAAACACAATAACCCAAGCCACCCATTACGGCCTAGCCACCACCTACCAGCTCCCAACAAGAATAAAAAATAGATATCCATTAGATTCATTCTTCAGCGTATTTTCAGAACTCAATTAATCACATAGGTGCTCTGTGAGTTTCCTATTCATGTGTATTTAGATTTAGTTGTAAGATTTTGCATGTAAGTTAAATATAAGTCATAAAAATACATATGACGTAGTATACATAATACTGAACTATGTACATTCGTTCACTAATAAAGATATACTAAAAAAAAATTAAAAAAAAAATGAACGAAACGAGGAACAACATGAGGGAAACAATCGAAATTTCAGCTAAAACATCAACATTTAAGCTTCCTGTTTCATGTCTTAGGTTCTGTTCAAGGGAAAAGGGGCTTAATTGCATTGAAGTATTCAAGAAGTTGAAGTTAGAATTTATCTCGAGTGAAAGGAAACAAGTGTAAACAACATAATATTTTATCTTCTTCTCGAAAGTCCGACCCGTTTGACCATGTTTATACAACTATAAACTATGTCAATTAGAATTAATTTGATGTTTATTTTATTCTGCTGTGTTATTTGTAAAAAAAAGATTTTCCCTTGAAAGCGGAACTATTTTGTTTGCGCGAAGGTGAGTAAAACAACAGACAAGGAATCGTGAACAGATTGCAGAAGTGGTTAAGTGGATGCGGCATGATCTGAAGTTCTTTTTCCCCCTGTATTTTCTGCACAATTTGCCAAGTGAACCTCGTTGTTGTCCGGCCACGTTTCACTTTGCAGAGTCAGGTAACGAAACACAAAACCAGGACACACAACCGTACAATCGCACCGGAATTGCAACATCCTTCCGCTCGTTAACCACAGCATGTCGAATCTTCCCTCTTTAAAGTAGACTTGTATGTGTGTGTGAGAGAGAGAGAGAGAGACAGACAGACAGACAGACAGACAGAGACAGAGAGAGACTGCGAGAGCGAGTGAGTGAGAGAGCGAGAACGAGTGAGTGAGAGAGCGAGAGCGACTGAGTGAGAGAGAGCGAGAGTGAGCGAGTGAGTGAGAGCGAGAGCGAGCGAGTGAGAGCGAGAGCGAGCGAGCGAGTGAGAGCGAGAGCGAGCGAGCGAGTGAGAGCGAGCGAGTGAGAGCGAAAGCGAGCGAGTGAGTGAGAGCGAGAGCGAGCGAGTGAGTGAGAGCGAGAGCGAGCGAGTGAGTGAGAGCGAGAGCGAGCGAGTGAGTGAGAGCGAGAGCGAGCGAGTGAGTGAGAGCGAGAGCGAGCGAGTGAGTGAGTGAGAGCGAGCGAGCGAGCGAGCGAGAGCGAGCGAGTGAGTGAGTGAGAGCGAGAGCGAGCGAGTGAGTGAGAGCGAGAGCGAGCGAGTGAGTGAGAGCGAGAGCGAGCGAGTGAGTGAGTGAGAGCGAGAGCGAGCGAGTGAGAGTGTGAGAGTGAGAATGTGAGAGAGTGAGAGTGAGTGAGTGAGTGAGAGTGTGTGAGAGAGTGTGAGAGAGAGTGTGAGAGAGTGTGAGAGAGTGTGAGAGAGTGTGAGAGAGAGTGTGAGAGAGAGTGTGAGAGAGAGTGAGTGAGAGAGTGTGTGAGAGTGTGAGAGTGAGTGAGTGAGTGAGTGAGAGAGTGTGAGAGAGTGAGAGTGAGCCAGTAAGAATGAATTTCCAGGTGCGACGTCTCTGGTCATTAGTTCTATTTTTCCCAGCAAGGCCCAGCCCGAGCCGGGACAAACTATAAGCTCCCCATTCAATCGCATAGACCTAACCCCAGGAAACCGAAAAGAATCCGCCGACCCCATTCTCTGGCGTACCACCACAGACAGCATCGAACGCATCCCGCGCCCCCCCCAGCGGAAGCACTCCGTAGCCGCCACAGCGCGTGGAGTCGTGGCGCGGGGCGCGGGGCGACGGGGCGCCGTCGGCGGCGCGGCGGCGCAGGTGCGAGCCAATGGCGCGCGGCCTACCTGCCGCGGCCACGCCCACGTGGCTCTCCACCTGCCGGGAGGGGGCGGGCCAGGCGCCGCACCTGCACAGGTGGAGGCGCGCCGCCATTGGCTCCTCGCGCGCCGCCGCCGCCGCGCCCGCCATTGGCCGCTCGCGACCCAACGCCTGGCGAGGGGTGGACGCGGGGAGGAAAAAATGAACTAATGGTTCAAAATGAAAGTGAAAAAAGACGTAGTAAAGAACGGAATGCCTTTCTTTTGCGTTTGAAGATCAACAAGTGTATATTAACACATGTTATATGTAAGTATATTTGGATGTGGTCTTCGATTTAATTAGTTTAGCAAACGTTTTGTGATTTAATTAATGTTAATTTACGTGTAATTAACAAATATGAACGTGTTCACCGTTTGAATTTCAATGGTTGTGCTCATCATAAATTACACTTCGCCAATGCACGAGAAAATTATACGCATTATTCTTAGATTTCATTATTCCTTATAGCCTCATTTGTCTATTCTTGACTTTTCATCTTGAGGCTCATGTATTCCAAACTTCTAACTTTAAAATTCCCTCCTCTTCTAGTCCTTTCAGAAGAATGGAAGATATTGAACATCACAGGCAGAAACATTAAACTTTTAACGTTTTGTTAGTTTTAAGATGTACAAAAACGAGCTCTTTTACTCAATCTGCATTACATTTCTACCATAACTAGTGTAATTTTCTTAAATCTGTTGAGTTCCGCATGTAAGAACGTACACATCTGATGTGAAAATGTTTCACTGAAGGGCATCAACCTCACCCATTTAGAAAAAACACACACAAAACAATGAGAATCGTGTAAGACACAGGAAATAACCGAACTATAACCTCACGCACCATGGGCCCCCGTACCAAACGCACACACACTTATCTCATCTCCCTCCCAAAAAACACGTGTGCACACACTTCGTATCTCCTGAAGACCCCTCTTGCACCGAACACATTTTCCTCTTCGACGTGAAACACGTGCATAGAGCCGGTGAAATAAATACGCCGCGAAGCCCTTCGACACGTGTTTACTCTGAGCGCCGGCGCGGGAGGCTACATTCGGAAGAATAAATACTCCGTGGCGCCGGGGCGGCGCGGCGCGGCGCGGAGCAGAGCAAGGCGATGCGCGGCGGCCGCCGTCTTTCGTTTCAGGTGCTAAAATCTCTCGACTCGAATCCGACGAGGGGCCGCGACGGCCACATAACTCAGCGGCACCCGTAAAACGAGGACGTGAAGAGGATGGAGGGGGGGGGAGAGGGGCGTTGTTCTCGAGTGGGAGGTATACAAGCGGTAGTTGAAGTGGCGGCGGCGGCGGCGGCGGCGGCGGCGGCGGCGGTGGCGGCGGTGGTGGTGGGGCGGCGGCGGAGGCGGGGCGGGGAGGCGGCGGAGACGGGGCGGGGCGGCGGCGGCGGCGGGGCGGGGTGGGGCGGCGGCGGCGGCGGCGGGGAGGGGCGTGGCGGGGCGGCGGCGGAGGCGGGGCGGGGCGGCGGCGGAGGCGGGGCGGGGCGGCGGCGGGGCGGAGGCGGGGCGGCGGCGGGGGCGGGGCGGGGCGGGGCGGGGCGGAGGCGGGGCGGCGGCGGAGGCGGAGGCGGGGCGGGGCGGCAGCGGAGGCGGGGCGGGGCGGCGGCGGCGGAGGGGGAGGCGGAGGCGGGGCGGGGCGGCGGCGGCGGAGGCGGCGGCGGAGGCGGAGGCGGAGGCGGAGGCGGGGCGGGGCGGCGGAGGCGGGGCGGGCCGGGGCGACGGCGGCGGAGGCGGGGCGGGGCGGCGCCTGGGACCGAAGACCCCGAGACGAACCTCAATAAAACGCGCGTCTGGCGCCAGCGGGAACCTTCGTGTTCCCCGCCCTCCTACGCGCTGCGCTCCACGGGTCCAACAGACCTATGGGTGTAGCCGGAGACTCCCAGAGAAAACCAGGGGCCTTCTCATTGTTTTGTCTTCTTTAAAAAAATGGGTGAGATTGACAGACTTCTGTGAAACATTTTCACGCCAAACGTGTTTGTTCTTATATGAGGAACTTCTCAGTTTTAAGAAAATTATACTAATTCAGATAGCAATGTAATGCAGATTGAGTAAATCCACGGGGGTCGGAGTGCAAATGAGAATAAAAAATAAGAAACATGTTCAAACTAAAACGCGTCTTTTATGAGTTAAACATTTTTTTCTAGACTTAAGGACATTAATCCTTTTCTTCACCTTTTGGGACAGTATGCAAGGAAAAACGATTATTGTGCAGTGTGTAGAGAAGCCGTGTCGAACAGGCAAGTATTCTGCAGCAGTCTATTATAAACATTACGAAATGATGAACTGTGGGACATTAACAGTTTAAGGGCATTAACAGTTCAGACTTAAGCGCCATTCTGTGAATGGTTAGTTAAGGCAGGCTAGCTACAAGTTATATTAGCTTTAGCTAGATTATAAGTACTCCCCACTACTGCCCCAAAACCATGTAGGGCTGCGGCGCACTCGCGTATTCTTCTGCCCTAAAAAGAAAATAAAGTACCGCATCGCCAGTGAACTTGCGCGGGGAACTTGAAAAAGAAATTAACGGGGGTCACTCACTTCAAACAAAAATTCCCTTCTCCCACAACTGATATCTTTAATCAATGATAGTAAAAGTAAAATCTGTGACAAGAAAGAATAAAATGAAACTATTCATTTGATACTCACACACAAAATTATTGAATTGCACAGCTGAAGATGACCACCATTACATCCAGGGCTTTCTTCGTTTGACAGTATCCCAGCATATTACGCATAAATGCTCATACAAAAATGCTACGCATGGCAAAAGTAAACAAAGTTTTCTGGAATTTTGAAAGTCGTTAAGAGAAACTCGTAAATTTTTTGTTTCACAAAAAGCCATGTCAAACACACTTGACAATTTATTGCCCTACATTTTATGAGATGCCTTCGCTTTAACATGCTTCGCTCCGGTCGTCTCGTGGAATGCCTAAACCGATTTGATGGTAGCATGATCCAGAAATATTCAAAATTCAGCAGGCGTTTGAACTGACAAAAGTGGAACCAATGGCAGCCTTAAGAAGGGAATTTGCGGAAGAGTACTGTATAAAATCTTATTTTGCTATCACATCACTATTAATATATATTACAAAGAAGGATAAGGCACTAAAGCAATATTTTTCATGTTTTCAGTACTTTTTCTAAGAAAAAAACCTGTGCGGCTTACTCATAATTTCTATATTTATACCTTCTAAGAAAGAAAAGTATATTTTCAGTGCATCAATTATAACATCTGTGTTAATGGTATCCTCTTATTGCTATAGGCCAACTAGTTTCAGAAAATGTGCTTAAATGAATTTTTCACTGACACATTCTTTATCAAAAGTCGCACATGTAGGAAATATGGATGATACCTCCTTCGATTAGAGAATTGGACAGTGATTGTGTTTCATTTAGTTTCATTTACCAAGTGGTCTCTCATAGCAGTCTGGTTTCAAAGCAATGAAAAGCACAAAGAGATGGGATAACTCGTTAAGAACATACATATTCACATTTAGAAACAATCTACCATGTGCAGTCGATGCATTAAGTACTTGTGGAAGTATTGTCTAAAATTATTCCTAAAAGTACTTCCTTAAATATAAAGTATTAAATAATAATTATATAGTTCTAAATTTCATCATTAATTTCATCATCATTTCGTAATGTTTATAATAGACTGCTTCAGAATACATGCATGTTTGGCAGGCTTCTCTACACACTGCACAATAATCGCAAAAGGTGAAGAAAAGGATAATGTACAGTTACGAAACTATATAATTTTAATTACAATTCATTAGCAGGTATTATTATAAACATAAGTATAAAAAAAATCCGTGTATTGTATATTTTGTATACAAATGCGGCATTGTTCGCCTGATCCTACATTATACTTTAAGACTACGGAATGACTATTAATGTACGATCTTTCCTCAAATGAAAAACAAAATGTAGAGGTTTATTACAGAGTGGTGTGCATTACAAAGATACACGCCAGAGCGTCACGACTGTTGCGCACGGTCATCGTAAACCTGGAGCGCGGCTCGTTTGCCCGTCCCCGCGCGCTCGAGCGGCTGCGAAGGGCCGGGTGTCGGTTTCGGAGGCTCTCCCGCCCCGCCCCGCTCCGCCCCGCCCCCTCTCCACCCCCGCCCCGCCCCCTCCCGCCAAGCTCACGCCCCGCTCCGCCCCGCTCCCGCCCCGCTTCCGCCACGCTCCGCCACGCTCCCGCCCCGCTCCCGCCCGCCCCGGCCCTTGCCGCGACCGCAGCCCGCTCCCCGCTCCGCCCCCGCCCCGCTTCCGTCACGCTTCCGCCCCGCCACGCCCCTGCCACGCCCCCGCCGCCGCGCCGGCGCCAGACAGTCCCGCCCTCAGCCACTCACCTGCGCCGCAAGAGGCGACCGCTGCGCCGCGCTGCGAGGCGAGGCAGAGAAGGCGGGCCGGGGCTCTGCTTCTTGTCGGCGCCGCCCTCCCGCGCGCGACGTTTATGAGCCCATCACGCGCCGACGAGGGCCGCCCGTCGTGCGAGCGAGGCGACGGCAGCAGCGGGGAAAGTGTAAAGGGCGGGCGGGGAGCGAAAAGGGTTCAGAACGGAGCAGGGAAAGGATGGAGGGCGGGTAGGGGAGACGATGGACGGTGAGGCGGGAAAAGTGTGGAGGAGAGAGCAGGAAGATGTGACGAGAGTGGCGGGGAAATGGAAAGGTTCGGAGCGGAAAAATGATTTGGGGGCGGGGTGGGGTGGGGTGTGCGGGCAAAGAAGCGAGAAGGGTATAAGGGGCTAGGTAAAGGTGGTGGACAGGGGGTAAGGAGAGAGGGAGAAGGCTTGGCCAAAAAATACGGGGGGAGGGGGCAGCTGCGCAGGGAAAGCCGGGAGGGTGAGGAGGGAAAAGGAGAAGATTTGGGCGGGGTGGGGAAAGTGAGAGGTTTGAGGGGGAAACGAGGAGAGGAGAAGATAAAGGGAAAGGGTGCTGAGGGAAATGGGAGAAAGACGAGGTAGAGAAAGGGAGAAGGGTTGAGAAGAAGGGGAGGGGCCAAGGGAGGAAAGGGGTGGGTGAGGGGAAAGGAATATAGCGTTGGTATATCTGAGGTGGGAATTAAACGGGTATATGAAGGGCTACGAGAAAGAACGACCAGGACCCCAATAACAAAATTTTCCGGAAAAGAGTTTTTAATGTTACACCTAAATTCTAAACCAGCTTACACAAACTTCATTTGTAAATTTTAATGAATCAATTTATTTATTAATTGAATTTTAAAAAAGTATCTCACAACAATCCGCCATTCGTGTGGCATTATTATTTTTTTTATTTTAAACAGCTAAATGCATTTTGCCGTTCTTCTTTGAACCATTGATATGGAAAATAAGGAATAGCGAAATAGAGCGAAGTCGTCGAGGGAATGCAGAGAAGACGAGCACCCGTAAGCGGAGGAGACAAGAATGACCAACAGCGCCAGGAACGTGATGGTATAGAACAAAACCAGGACAGAGAGAGAGAGAGAGAGAGAGTCAGAGAGAGAGAGTCGGAGAGAGACAGAGTCAGAGAGAGAGTCAGAGAGAGAGAGAGAGTCAGAGAGAGAGTCAGAGAGAGACAGAGAGAGAGACAGAGAGAGAGTCAGAGAGAGACAGAGAGAGAGAGTCAGAGAGAGAGAGTCAGAGAGAGAGAGTCAGAGAGAGAGAGTCAGAGAGAGAGAGTCAGGAGAGAGAGTCAGAGAGAGAGAGTCAGAGAGAGAGAGTCAGAGAGAGAGAGTCAGAGAGAGAGAGTCAGAGAGAGAGAGTCAGAGAGAGAGAGTCAGAGAGAGAGAGTCAGGAGAGAGAGAGTCAGAGAGAGAGAGTCAGAGAGAGAGAGTCAGAGAGAGAGAGTCAGAGAGAGAGAGTCAGAGAGAGAGAGTCAGAGAGAGAGAGTCAGAGAGAGAGAGTCAGAGAGAGGAGAGTCAGAGAGAGAGAGTCAGAGAGAGAGAGTCAGAGAGAGAGAGTCAGAGAGAGAGAGTCAGAGAGAGAGAGTCAGAGAGAGAGTCAGAGAGAGAGAGAGTCAGAGAGAGAGAGTCAGAGAGAGAGAGTCAGAGAGAGAGAGTCAGAGAGAGAGAGTCAGAGAGAGAGAGTCGAGAGAGAGAGTCAGAAAGAGAGAGTCAGAAAGAGAGAGTCAGAGAGAGAGAGTCGAGAGAGAGAGTCAGAGAGAGAGAGTCAGAGAGAGACACAGAGAGAGAGACACAGAGAGAGAGACACAGAGAGAGAGACACAGAGAGAGAGACACAGAGAGAGAGACACAGAGAGAGAGACACAGAGAGAGAGACACAGAGAGAGAGACACAGAGAGAGAGACACAGAGAGAGAGACACAGAGAGAGAGACACAGAGAGAGAGACACAGAGAGAGAGACACAGAGAGAGACACAGAGAGAGACACAGAGAGAGACACAGAGAGAGACACAGAGAGAGACACAGAGAGAGACACAGAGAGAGACACAGAGAGAGACACAGAGACAGAGATAGACAGGGAGAGAGACAGAGAGACAGAGAGAGAGTCAGAGACAGAGAGAGAGAGAGAGAGACAGAGAGAGAGAGTCAGAGACAGAGAGAGAGTCAGAGGACAGAGAGAGAGACAGAGAGAGAGAGAACATGAAAGGGAGTGGAAGCGAGAAGTAGAGAGAAAGCTGCGGAAGTTGGAGAGGGAGTCACGAAAAAGTGAACGGGACCAACTGGAAATTGGGGTATAGCGAGGAATAATAACGAAAGGAGTGAGGTAAGCTTCATTACAAGCACATAAATTAAGAAAATGCAAAAAATTTAAGAAATGTTAAAAGTGAAAATTAAATTCTGTAAAGAGATATAACAGAATAAGTCTCGGGGGAAAACGAAAATAAATTCACAAAATACAAACAATAGAAAGACAAAAAAAAAATTAGGAGTAAATAGGCGCTTTCACAAAAGAAAGAAAACAAAATGTTAAAATTGTAGAATTAACGACACACAGAGATGATATCTCCAAGATGAGACGAGAAGTTTTAGAAGAGGATCACTGAACAAACAAAAATGTTCGGAGGAAAAAAAACTAGCAGATGGTCAAAGCGGAAAGTAGTAGACGAAAAAGCATAAGAAAATTATTCCAGAAGTGACATTAAGATAAGCGAGACGAATCTAGCTGCACGTGTCAGGCAGAAAGGACACGACGAAACCTAAGGTGACAGGAATGAAACCATCTCCTGAGAAAACAGCCCGAAGTGCAGTAAGATTAACGACGGCCAACAAACAGAATGAGCCAGCTTCGCTCTCCCTGAGGAACACCCACATCACCGGGAACATCCTTCTGGACGGCAACACGCCCCCAGAAATCGCAAAGACTCGGCACGGCGGGTGCTAACAGAGAGACGACACAGCCCCGACTGCACGGGGCTCGGGTGAACTGCTAACACAGCAGATTATTTCTCCAAGCGGTCCCCTCTTCTACACAGCAGATAGCCTGCGCTTTGTCTGTATACGCTAATCAGCCGGGATCTCTGAAAGGACAGCCAGCGCCAGCGCCCGCGCCATAACCCGCTTCCGTTTTACAGCGTCGTCAATGGCGGCAAGAATGCGCCTTTGCATCCGAACAGGCGTCGCCGGCGTCGACCCGCGTCGTCTTGCGTCTGTCAACGTCCGCCCCCCTTCCCCTCAAAAAAACCGTCGGCGTCCGCGTGCACGAGTCTGGCCAACGCCGCCACCGCGCCGTTGGCACTAAAGCGGCAATTATTATACAGGACGCGGTAGGCGAGCGTTTTTACAAGTTTATGAAGGGGCGTCATTAGCGGGTAAGCAGAGACTGAAGACGCCCCGGACGCCGCGTGGTCGTGTAGTGGTGGCGGTGGTGGTGGTGGTGGTGGTTGCGTCGCCGGCCAAGGTCGAGTTTTACTGGCGGGTAAACACGAGGATAAGGAGCCGCCCGAGGGGTTAGAGGGCGGCCGCGTCTTCAGAGGAAGTCGTAGGAATGGGGAAAATTTGTCGGGTGATGGCATTACCGTGAATTCGGAACGATGACGTCGCGGATGACTTGGTCTCATTGCCTTAGGCGAGTTTACCACCACTAGAAGGCAATCTTATTGCGTTGCTCATTGAGCCCGGTCAGATGTCGACCTCTGAAAGTCGGTTCAAAATTTCTTTTGATGAAGACTTACATTGATCGATTATTCTATTCGATGACTATTCTAACCGCTATCCGTGTTCGCCTAACCCTCGCAATCTTTAACCTCTTGCGTAGTTTGGAGTTAACTGTGTGCAACCTTGTAGTGGCTCATGGATCCGATTACATCCTTTCACCTTATGTCATTTACCAAGGCACGCCTTATGACCTAAGCGAACAGCCAATTATTCACATACATTATCGAGTTCAAAGGTCAATATTAAAATCGTTCATCTCATTTAAACACCAATAATTTCAATATTTAGATGTGAAGCCCGGAGAGGAGTAAAAGTACTACGTTGCTCACCCAGAAAAAAATCACCCTGTCTCAACGTTTGCTTCAAGGATAAGCAGGCTTGAGGGTCGTGTATGGAGACTTATGTGTCTGTTCATGATATGGGATGCAACATAGTTGGCGCAAGTGGTGGTGGTGCTGGTGGTGGTGGTAGTGCTGGTGGTGGTGGTAGTGCTGGTGGTGGTGGTAGTGCTGGTGGTGGGTGGTAGTGCTGGTGGTGGTGGTAGTGCTGGTGGTGGTGGTAGTGCTGGTGGTGGTGGTAGTGCTGGTGGTGGTGGTAGTGCTGGTGGTGGTGGTAGTGCTGGTGGTGGTGGTAGTGCTGGTGGTGGTGGTAGTGCTGGTGGTGGTGGTAGTGCTGGTGGTGGTGGTAGTGCTGGTGGTGGTGGTAGTGCTGGTGGTGGTGGTAGTGCTGGTGGTGGTGGTAGTGCTGGTGGTGGTGGTAGTGCTGGTGGTGGTGGTAGTGCTGGTGGTGGTGGTAGTGCTGGTGGTGGTGGTAGTGCTGCTGGTGGTGGTAGTGCTGGTGGTGGTGGTAGTGCTGGTGGTGGTGGGTGGTAGTGCTGGTGGTGGTGGTAGTGCTGGTGGTGGTGGTAGTGCTGGTGGTGGTGTAGTGCTGGTGGTGGTGGTAGTGCTGGTGGTGGTGGTAGTGCTGGTGGTGGTGGTAGTGCTGGTGGTGGTGGTGGTAGTGCTGGTGGTGGTGGTGGTGGTAGTAGTGCTGGTGGTAGTGGTAGTGCTGGTGGTAGTGGAGTGCTGGTGGTAGTGCTGGTGGTGGTGCTGGTGGTGCTGCTGCTGGTGGTGCTGGTGGTAGTGCTGGTGGTGGTAATAGTAGCGATGGTGCTTGTTCGGAAATACAGAAACGTGGAAAAGATCGCCAAAAACCCTTTCCATTACTAGGTGGATTTAAAGGTACGGGACATTTAAAGACAGTTCGCAAAACTGGACTTAAAACTAAAAAAAGACATTTGTTTGATGGTCTTCAACAAAGTAAAATTTCATAGTATGATGGTCGCACGTGAAGGACAAATCGATCTCACCGAGGCAAGGCGGGGTGGGGTGGAGATGTCAAAATCCGCCAGGTTAAATACGTCAAGGACGTCACACACAGCGGTACCCGCCTTGGTATGAATTGAACGTCACATCTCACGCAGAGGCTCCTTCTTACACAGATCGGCGACAGGGGCACACACATTCGCAGCTTTTTCAACTTTCCCCCCGCCAGTAGCCTGGCGAGGCGGGAGTTTATTTACTTTTTGGGGTACAACATACGCCGCAGCTCTACGGCTTATGCGGCAAAGAAGGGGGCAGAACTTACTTACTAACTTATTTCTAACTTAACCTATGGATGAAGCCGGCACTTTGGCCGGCAACCTAAGATTAACACAAGTCTGTATTCTTCTTCATGCTTATTATGTGCATTATTATGCATGTTTTCTTGGGTATTCGCAGCCAACGCGGGCCACATTCGCCACCACACGGCCACATTCGCAGCCACGCGGCGGCTGCACCACAACGCAGCGGCGGCGGCGGCGGCGGAGGCGGCGGCGCGGAGGCAGGATGCGACGCAACGGGCGGGCGGGTGCGCGCGCGCGCGGGGCCAGTCGTTAAAAACAGGTCGGAGGAGCCGAAGCCTACACAAACTTTCCCAGGTCGCTGAAAAATGTTTTTACGACGCCGCCGCTGCAGGGCGGCCGATGGCTGTCAGAAGGGCAAGGGCGGGGGAGGGGTGTCGCTTCCGGCAGTGATGGGACACACGGGCTCACAAAGCTCCCCTTTCCCCCCCCTTACGGGTCGAAGCGATTTTACAAAAAGGGGTTTTCCGAACAGACGGAGATCTGTTCGCAGTTATTTGTTCTTGGAGAAGGAATCATCGAAATGGGGTGTTCTGGTCGTTCGACTTGTCTACAGGCGGCTCCACACATTCAGCATTAGCCGAGCAGCAAGCTCCTGAATTGAATGAATTGAATTGAATTGAATTAATGCCTTATTTTACGTGGCGAGACTCAGGCCATTAAGCCTGCTCTTCCGTCTGACCACGTAAATTTCGCTACGCTCCTTTCACCAACTAGCTGAGAAAGGAGGTATATCTTGGCGAGAAACAGGCGATTTGAATTTAGCTCAGAGGCGTCATTTAGACTTGAGGATCTTTTACATGCAAGTAAATCTACTAACATGGGACAGCCGGCTTTACTTCCCCTCCCAAGGAAGGCGTACGAAGGATTTTTTCGCCCTGAAAAATCCACGGCTTCGATCGGGTTTAAACCCGCCAACTTGGGTACAACAGTCCGAAACGCTAACCGTTACACCATCGCCGCCGCTCCTGCTCGCCCAGTCCCGCACAGCTGATGTTTTCGGCGATTGTTCGCTCCCTTTGACGAGCCCCAAAGACCGACACGCGGAGGGAAGGGCGAATACCGAATGTTCGACGCTCGGCGAATCGCAAGCAACCCGTCCACACTACTCGGGTTTCGGCGAGCGGTTGCTCGGGATTCGCCGAATGTCGCATGTGTGCAGCCGCCTTAATGTAATTCATGCTTCAGGAATGAACACAATTTGAGAACAAAGTTCTACGCTGTTCGCGTTGTTCGCAGGGTTGGTGCTAATAAACGGGTATCTCAGATATACAATTTTCGTGAGCACAGGGGTATAACTGTAAGATATATTTACCTAAATGTTTTATTGAAAGCACTAAATCTACTTCAATGCCACGTTGATCAAGTGGTGAATTAAAGGGTCATCTAGACTGATTTTGACACTCGTGACGATAATTAAACTTGAGACCAGACGTCCATAAGTGTTTTGAGAGTTTAGATCAGCTTGAAAATACATCAATAACTCAAAAATATTTTTAAAATATGAACAAAATCAATATTATATAGTTTTATACCTCCATTTCGAATCAGACGCCTCTGATTCTAGGCTTTTGGAGAAAAAACACAAAAATGAACGTAATAAATGGAAGAACATTTAGATTAACTCGCAATTTCACAAAACAAACCATATGTTTCTGCAAGTGGCAAATGGTATGGCAAATGTATGGTTCCTTTTCATAAATATGTATGCTATATTTCAATAATTAATATAACTAATTTGGGCGTATATCGCAATAAATAAAGTGTACCATCGCATTCCGCAACAAAAGAGAAATTTCGGGCTCTAGCGTCGCAACGAAAGTCGGAAAATCAAGGAACAAATTTCGTCTCTCCTCTGATGCCAGACATAGACCAGATGCCAGACCAGAGGCGACGTTCCTTCCTCATTTAATTACTCAACATCTCCGCTACAATACACACGTCGACAATGACCGCTCTCACAAAAGGCCATTGCAGGACAAATGACGGGGGTTAAAAAGAGTGAAGAATATTCCAGACGGACGAACCGGATCTCATCACACTCTACAACGAGCTCGAGGAACAACTGCGGAAGAGTCTAAAAAATAAAGACTCACGGAGCGTGGTCCGAGTCTCGAAACTTCGTCGAACTCTCATCCATTCGAAATTTTGGGGGCGAACAAAAGAAAAGCAAAGAATAACTGTAAAGCGAGTTTTGTTTTATTCTAATGCCGCGCCGCGGCCGTTCTTGCATGAACAACAGCTTTAAAATGATATAATGTCCGTCAGTGTGTCCCTTTTTAGAAGAGTTAATGTTATTAAATTATACTCGATGGAAAAGGCGAAAGCTGTGCAATGGAAACGAGATACATGGAGAGGCTCGTGCTGAAAAGCTGGACGGGCAAGGGAGGGGGTAAAGTGGGGACGAGAGGGGGAGGAGGGGGGGAACGGTTCACAAAAAGCTGAGCGGGGCCGCGGGAATCTCAACCATGAGGCGAATTGACGGTAGTGCAACGAAGGAAACGGAAAGTCCAAACCGGAGAGCGAGGGCTGCGCCGAGGCAAACGAGAGGTTGGCGGGTGGGGGTGGAGGGGTGGAAATGAGAGGGGAAGAGGGGGGGGGCGTTCTTGCAGAGTGAACTCGTGCGCGTCCCAGGCACAGCCTGTCCTCCTCCGCCGCCGCCGCCCACTCCATCTTTCTTAATTTCGTGAGCTTAACTTTGTTTATATCAATCCGGCGAAGAGAGAGGAACTAAGTGAAGTCTTTATTCTGATATTTTCCCTTTTCCTTTTTTTTTCTCGGAGGACAGACAACACGGCGAGGAGTCGACAGAGGCCGTCGGAAGGAAGAAAACTCCCTGCCTTCCCCCCTCCCCCTCCGCACGAAAACTCCACCGAACGTTCAAGTGCGCGGAGGCAGAAGTTGAAGTGAGCGCAAGTTGTGTCTCGATATATAAATGTGTAATAAATTAAATACTTTCAGAGAGACGTCCCGCGCCGCTCTCTTAATGTACGTCGGGAGGCCCGATTGCAGGGGCGTTCTTAATCCGAGACAGTGACGGATATAGGATGCGCCTACGGAGCAGCAAGGCGGCGGTGCTGCCACCGCCCGCCTTCGCCGAGTGACGTCACGCCGCGAAAATACGTCGCCACTTGGCGATGAGGCCGTTGAACACGGTCGCTAATTATTGCTGCGCCTCCATGCCCCTACACGATAGACGAGTCACACTTGTCAGTGAAGGTAATTTTTTTTCAATTTATTATATTATTATATATTATTTATATTATTTACATTATTTACATTATTTATATTATTTATATTAATTATATTTAATTATTACGTATTATTATATATTTTTTAATTTAATTATATTATATAATTATATATAAATATTATTAATATATTATATTATTTTATATTTTATTTCACTTTTTTTGCAGTTTTACTTATTTCGCGTGTTTGGTCCGTGCGTTCGTGAACGTCTATCAAGTCACCACTCGCGAGACTAACAGAATCAGCGAAGCAAAATTTGTTTGTTTAATTTTATTTCATTACAGTATCTACCAACAGACGTCGGAAAAATACAAGTTAATAGGTAATCATCAATAGTTGGTTATACGTTGGTTACTTATACGTCCACCTCATTCTGTTGGTAAACGTATTCACCATAGTATGCTGTAACCGAGATTTATTTATTAGTAGTATTCTCTACGAACAGGAATTTTTCTTCATTTCTTGCATTTATCACTGAGCCTTCCTTTCATCGATAATGTTGATATCTGAAAATAGTTCCATCCATCGTGATGTTCCTGACTTAAGAAGTGATGGGGTGCGATAGTGGGTTTGCCTTCCTGATGACGCAAAGTTGTTCTGATTTTGTGGACCATTTGTTACGGAAACTTCTTTCATCTTAGGGGCGAATGGTAGAGTATAGTCTCGATAATGAATTGATGCTTACTCCAAGAGTGGTTATAGTTGCATTTGGTATTATTTAGTATTAGTATTTAAGTAGTTTCTGCGTGTGAAAAGATTCCTTTTGCAATTGAGAAGTGTACCAAAAATCAACGACTTATTAGTACCGTACTCGTGTTGTCGGCTGAAATATGCAATGAAACCCTAAAATCTCAAATACTGGTATTAGGAATTCCTTGATAGCTTCAATATTATCATATTAATTTTCACAATTCTAACATTCCTAAGTTGCTTTTTTTCTTCATTAGATTTGAAAGCTGGGGTAAAAAACGAATACGATACTTATCATTTACAATTACAAAGAATACGGTAATAAAACGATAATTAAAAGACTAAATAATCTACAAAAATCTGAGAACAAGCTATGATCAGAGAACATCTTGCACCAAGCTGTGAGAACACTGAAAGGAAAAATTGACAATTTCCAAAACACGACAGCGTTCAGTATTCAACACTTAACAGACTTTTTCCAGTGAAAATATCATCAGCCTTTTTAGAGAAAAATAGCTTTTACGGTATTTTAACGTTTTAACGTGTGGGCTGGCTTGGATTAACTAGGTATCAAAACAATTTAAAGAAACTTTTTGGGATCAGTACTTGTGTTTATATTAATCACTAGGATCAAAAATCTCTCTCTGAATTAATTTGAAACGGGAAGCTTTAACATCACAGTTCATACATTATTATTATTATTATTATTATTATTATTATTATTATTATTATTATTATTATTATTATTATTATTATTATTATTATTATTATTATTATTATTATTATTATTATTATTATCATCATTATTATATTATTATTATTATTATCATTATTATCATTATTATCATTATTATTATTATTATTATTATCATTATTATTATTATCATTATTATTATTATCATTATCATTATCATTATTATTATTATTATTATTATTATTATTATTTCCGTCATATTAATTCCATTCCTTCAGCTCTGACTCCTCGTCCTCTCGCCGGCGGGAATGCCACGTCCGTCCAGAGCGCCCACGGCTGGGCAGCAGCAGTTCGCCTCCCGGGCAGCGCGGCGCGGCGCAGAGGAATTAAGTCGCTACAAGCGCAGCGCCAGCCAATTCCGTCGGGCATGTGGTCGTAAGTCGCATGCACCCACCAACTTCCAGCGCACAGTGAGCCAAAAGGGCAAACACGAATATTTTCTTCCAGTTATAAAAGTATGCTTTTCAACAAAAAAATGTAATGCAATAAATAAATAAATAAATGAATAAATAAATAAATAAATAAATAAATAAATAAATAAATAAATAAATAAATAAATAAATAAATAAATAAATAAATAAATAAATAAATAAATAAATAAATAAATAAATAAATAATAAAGGAAGAAAGAAAGAAAGAGACATCAAACTAAAATAAAAAAAAAATAAAAAAAATAAAAACTACTTCAAAGTACAAACATGAAGGACGCGAAGTTTATTTTAAGGCAGCCCACGGCATTTCGCGAGGCGAAATGATGCGGTATAGAAGTGGGCCTTAATTTCTGTGATTTCAAATCGATAATTTTACAACTAAATAACTAATTAATATAAGTAAATATACATTAACCAAATTAATTAGCTAACAAAAAATAAATCAGTACAAGAAATGTTTACCAAATTCGAACGTCTACGTTCACCTTTTCTGATCGGCATCAATTCGAAATCTCAAAACGTTTTGCCAACTTATTTTCCAAGAAGCCCTTCCCACCAGTTGCTATCCAATCTCTACACCCGCTAGCTGAATTTACGAACATATACAGTCATGTGTTATATGAGTACTATACTACTTCTATCCATTAAACTCCTTGGAAAACCAGAATTTAAAAAATTATACGTATGTAATATTTGATAATATGAAATTCAAATAAACTACATCATTATAATCGATTTTCAAAATAATAAAATTTTAATATGTCGGTTGTTACTCGGTGTACATTAACAACCGTGACACACCTCTCTAATTTCCCTATCTCTCTAGTTTTATAATTTAGTTTTACGTTGAATTTCAGCAATTAATTGTAAGGGTACATATGCTCGAGTGACATACCCTGCAATATTTGCTACTTACATGAAGGCACTACAAAATATGAATATTTTCAATTTTCTCCTTTTTTTATGGATCTTACTTAAAACATTTTTATTTACAAATTTACTGTCACCTATCATGATCGTCTAAAATGTAAATTAGAAGAAAAATAACATTATTAACAATTAATTAACTTTACTTCGTTTTTGTTAATGAAATCTGTCTCCCAAAATATGAGTATTTTAAAGCAAACTAGTTGCATTTTCCCCCCTTGTGAAACCCATCTTTATATCCATTTCGGTCCAGTGTGCAACACAGAATTAGCTCCTCCATCCTCAACACACACAGCACGTCCGTCCGGCGCATTTAAGTAGTACGCCCACGCGTCGAGTCGTTTTCGTAACGCATGCAGCTCGTAAGCGCCGAGCTCCAGAGCAAATCATCGGGCGATTTCTTTTCCCGAGAAGACGTCGCTCTCGGGCGAAGGCGGGAGACCGAATATAATCAGCTTCATGCCACGGATAATGACGCTGTAAACGCGATTTACGCGGCAGCGAGGCAAACGCCGTCTGTGGACGCGGTTTTGACGAGGAGCCAACGAAGGAGGAGGTCGCAATGGCGCCATTTGCCACCTACTTTCGTCCCGCGAGCAGACAGTCAATGCTTGGGCAATGGGCAAATGCATAAACGCGTGGCAAACAGTTGGAGCAGTAGGCAGTGCAGATTGAGTCATGTTTTCGCTGCATTTGCACTCTTTTTTTAAATTTTTTTTTATTCCTCAAAAGTGCACCCGGAAGGCGGGCAAAACTGAAATAATTCAAGTTTCGTCACATCTATTCAGGACTGAAAAGAAACAATACTACAATAAAACATATAAATCGATAACTACTCAGAGAAATATAGTACTAGATATAGCTGTTCAAATACAGTAAGAAAACAAGAAAAGACAAACAGAAATATGAAAGAAGTACAGACTTTAGTGTTGATATCCTGATGCATCATTTAGTCGGTTTCAAATTTTCTACAAAACGTTCCAATGTTCTCTCCAAACTAAATGGATGAATTAAATACAATTATGTTTTTCTAAAAATATATATCTTCTGGATTTAACAGCACGCTCAGATTTCGTTCTGGTTGTTCTGAGGGTTTTCAGAGAACGAAAAACAGGAAAATTGTGGTAAAAAAAAATAATAAGTGTGGTAATAAGTGTGATAAAAAAATCCTACGTACTATAAATTTAATAGCTTTATAATTGTTATTTAGATACATAGATGAAAGAAATGTAAAACATATGAAGTATTTGATTTGAAATACATTAATTTGCGACACAATCTGACAGGCTTTCCATGCTAACGGCTGCAGCGACCATGTTCACAGAACAATCTCCATCTTCATAAGAGCTAGGATGGTCGCATCGACCTAGAAAATGGCGTATTAAAATGGACAAAACTCCCCGCAATTATGCACCCTCTCTGAAAAGACTGCCCAGAATAATCGCGTCCTGCTATTACCTAACACAAATAAAAGATAGAAGATGGGTGCCCATATCGTGAATTTCCTTGTTAATATGCGAATGTTGCGAAAGTTTGCCGTGTTTATGAGCAATATACAAGTCGCGTGTGAATATCTCTAAGACGTACGCGAAGTAGGGCGACTCACATATCACATGTAATAACCAACCCATCCACAAGACAAAAGCGAAATTCCGGACTGTTCGTATGTCTGGGAGCAAGACCAAACAAAAGCAACTTCGAAAATGGTTAATAGGACTTTTTCTTGGAAATGGAAGGTCAGAATAATTCTTGACGTGCTTTGTCGCTCTCTAAGACAGCATTAATGCCCAAGCACTCGTAGAAGTTTTCGTAATGAAGTGCATTCTCGCGTCCCGAGTGCATCAAAAGGCAACTTTCAAATAAACGCTTTTAAAAGCACAAGGAAATGTGGTGTGGTAGTTATTGTTAAGTTAGAGTACTCTCGAATAATATTTTTACTCCCTTCGGCAATTATTTATATTTATTTATTTTTTATATATTTATGCGAAATCAGGATTTATTTCTCCAACACAGAAAGTAATAGCCCCACGACACTAGTGATATGTTACGTGTTCAAATGAAACTTAATGATTACCTCATTTTTAAAAGCTTAATTTTTGAAGATACTGTTTGAACACACCGCAGCTTTCAGTATACTACACTAAAATGATCATCCGTAAGGTCATGATGCCATTCACTTTCGCAAAGCACGTCATATTCTCACCAGTTCCTGAAATATGACGGACATAGAGAAACCGTAGTCATCGACCTTTCTCTTCCGCTCTGGTCTTCAGATGAGGGCGGGAGCCGATATCTGGAATCCGTTGACATCTTGAATGTGTTCATAACTCGAATAAAAAGGCAACTCAAATTCATTTGCATACCTGCCTACGAACCTATTTATGTCGATGCAATCGTAGGCTTCTTCAGCCTGAGTCATGTAAATCCGCATCGAAGGCAATGATCCCGAAGTTCAGGCCATCAAATCGTGATCTACTTCAGGGCATCGCACATTCCAGCCTCGAAGAAAACCAAGATATGACGTTCGGAGCGTTTAGCATCACTGCTCTCGACACAGCTTCAATCGGACAATCCGGTAGAAACTTTTAGCCATTTTGAACAGGTTCCCCCATAAGTCTACGACCTTTTTAAATTACGTCATTTAATGCCTCGAGGCACTGAGGGTCAAACGGAGCCGGCACCTATTCTTTATCGGCGACCTTTCACCTCCACCTCGGTCTTCATATGAGGAAAAGTGCCGTCATCTGGAAACCGTCAATACCTTTTATTTTAAATACAAAAATAATACAAATATCTGTCTATACACCTATTTAAGTCTAATTATTTGGGCATCTTTAAATTGATAGTCACTCCTTTAAATTGCAATATCTAGGTTCCAATTTATCCACCGCGTAGAAGTCCACAGCCAGACGTAAATGAACTCCTTCCGGGAGACACTCGGGGTCAAGCGGAGCCGGCACCTATCGACGACCTTTCACCTCCGTTCAGCGCGGCGGCCGGTGACAGCTCCCGGGCGCTCACCGGCGCGGGCCGGCCCCATCGAGCGGAGGGGAGGGGGGATATGATGGAGTGGGAGGGGGAGGGGAGGGGGAGGGGAAGGGAGATGGAGAGGCGAGGGAGAGGAGAGGGAGGGGAGGGGTGAGGGAGGGAGAGGGAGGGGAGGGGGAGAGAGTGCGAGGGGAGGGAGGGGAGAGAGAGTGGGAGGGGAGAGAGAGGGGTGAGAGAGGTGAGAGAGGGGGAGGAGAGTGGTGGGGCGCGTTGGGGAGGGTGGGGAGGGGCGGGGCGGGGAGGGTGGGGAGGGGCGGGGCGGGGAGGGTGGGGAGGGGCGGGGCGGGGAGGGCGGGGACGGGCGGGTCGGGGAGGGGGGTCGGGGAGGTGTGGGGAGGGAGCCCGAGGGAGAGCCTCCCCGGGGCCTGAACCGCGGGCCGCGCGCTCACGCGTGAGTCGGCGCACGCGCGCGGGCCGCGGCTGCGGACGACAGCCCTAATGGAGCTGTCAGCCGGCGGCGCGGCGCGACGCGGCGCGGCGGCCCCGCCCCCCCTGCCCTCCCCGCGCCGGCGCAGAGGTCACCTGGGGCGGGTCACGTGACGCGGGCCGCCGCGAGGTGGCGGTGGAGGTGGAGGTGGACGCGGTGGAGGTGTCCCCGCTGCCGCAGGGCTCCGCGTACGTGGCGATGCCGTGTCCGCTGATTCAAGAGCGAGCTGCTGGGCTGTAATCCAATGGAAAAGAACTGCGACGTTTCGTTCAGTAAATTTGCAAGTTTTCAGAAATGTTGCCTGAGTAAAAAAAGTACTCGCAGCAAAATGGAAAATAAATTAACTTCAGATGATAGCTAGATACGTCAGGTCGTTTATTCAGGGAATACCGAAATCGGCAGAGAGCCTCAAATAGCCCAATAGTCTGTTGCCAGTTCAAGATAATTTCGAATATTAGTATTAAAGCAAGATGTTTACTGATGTAAGATATTACTGAGAGTGATAACTTAAGGAAAACTGGAAGAAGTCAGTTAAAAAAGCAGCTTCTAGGCCAGGGGTTCCCAAACTTTTTTTACCACGCCCCCACTGTCAATATCAAATCTTCCCAGGCTCCCTTGTTTTATTCATTACCAAATAAAAATGTACGTGTCTTACATAGTGTAACACAGTAGTATTTAATTTTTTTAATCTGTACCATTTTACAAGTTTAAAAAAAAATATTGTTGAGTGTTCGTTTTGTTTGTTGAATCACGAAAATTCAATACGATTTATGCCTAATTAATATTACAAGTTGAAATTTAAATTAAACGGGGGGCAAGAAAAATCAGTGAGAAGGACGATTCTGCATTTTTTACGAGATTCCCTACCCATAGTTGAGTATCAAAAAGTGCATGAAATATATGATTAGCAATGTAAAGTCTGCCCTGACACTTTGATTTAATTGCAACAAGTGCTGAAAACGCTTTCTCGCACAAATTGCTTAATACTACATAGCAAAATAACACACTGAGGGTGTTCGACGTTACCCTTAACCATGCAAGTAAACCGATATTAAATACAATCATTGTGTAGCACATCTTGAACGATAGCTTTATGTCACGAATCTCACAATGCAACAAGGCAACTCTGACATTATTCGTATCTTCCTAGCGTGCCAAGTCTAGGGAATGTTTGGGAATACCACGGCTTGATAGGTCCCACCTCCCCCTTGACTTGTCTCTACGTCTCCCTTGGGGGCGCGCGCCCCCCTCTTTGGGAATGAATGTTCTGCGCTGACGACAAATGGGAAAGAATTCTGCAAGTTTATGATCTTCCTTTCGACCCTGCAGTTCAACGATCAAGTGGAAGAGCGATCAACGCAGACAGAACAGAAGAAACATTGATCTTCAATATGCTGTTTTTGTTTCAAATGAGTTTACTTTTTTTGTGCCTTAAGAGTGACTAAGAGTCCGATCGACATTATTATTATTATTATTATTATTATTATTATTATTATTATTAGCCAGCTAAGATCCCATTAAGGACAAGGCCCTCCTGTCTTTTGCAGGACATGCTGAATAATGAAGTGATAGGGTGATGGCGGGTGGCGACGGGTAGCGTGTGGCCGTAGAATTTTTGAACGATCCCAGCATTCGCCTTATGACCAAGGCAAACCACGAAAAACCGCTGTTAGAATGACCGACCCGGGGATCGATCCCGGACCTCCCGATTGCGATGTCAGCGCACTACACTGAGCCACTTCATCGACATTTCTAGATTTAACATTTTTAATAATTTTCAATGTGAAATATCTGAAATATTTTTGTAATTACATTTTTTTAATTACATATTTCTGAATCATTTTTAAAATGGAAATGTCTAGTTCAAACAAATCCTACTTTTAACAACAAATATTAATTAAGTGGATCATTCGGGTCTTAGCTTTGTAGTACCATGAAAAATGTACCACAAAGATTATCTATTTTTCCATGACGAGTAAAGCGAAGGTAGTATGGCCTTCTTTCGCACTTTTTCAACAGAAGTTGAGCTTAGAAGTCCTCTCTCAACACAACAGGTTTCTCAGAAAAAGTCATTAAACACCACATGGCATATCGCAAAATTACGGTATACCACAATGTTACCTCTAAAAACAAAAACACAGACGTGGAAGTTGTATCTCGCGTTACATAACAAACTTTTCACAAATCGCAAACACACGCACAAGTCTTCCTACGCAAACAACGCATCCGCCTACTCAGTCAAACAACGCTTCACGGCGGCGCACTTCAGAGAAAAGGTGACAACACAAGTCGAAATGTCACACGCGGTGGCAGCGGTGGACCCAGGCAGTTGGGATGACGGAGGTGACTTAGGGTGCAGGGGAGTTGGAAGGCAAAAAACGGTGGAGAGCGATTCAGTGACAACAAATGATACTTGAGAATGCAATGGTTATAGTGGTGATGATGGTTTTGAGAACGGTGGAATGGTGATAATTTGGTGACAAAATTGCGATGAAAAATAAAAGAGGGGTTGTATTTATTAAGACATTCTGCCTAAAGAAAATCAAGGGAGACTCCAAAAATTACTTCTATGACGTACTTAATTGTTAAAAATTACTTCTATGACTCTCGCACGCTGGCCAGGACTTTTTGCTAATTTAGTGAAACACGAGGAATGTTTCAGTGAGAACTAAAGTGGTGATCTATTTACAAGTCTGCAATTCATTTTAATTATTTGAAAATTTATCAAATCTACTTAACTTCTATTTTCTTCGAAGAGAATAGTTTCTTCAAAGCAGAAACCAAATTAGAATGAACATATTAGAGAATAATAATTTATGATAATATCAATAATAAGAGTAACGTACACCTAGATGGTAATATTATGAAGGAATTTCTCGGCTGAGTGTATGGGTTCAAACACGATCTTGACGTGTGTGTTTGTAATCTCCTTTAACTTATTGTGGACTTATCGTATAATTATAAGTTTAAAAATTCAAGTTTCAAGCTATACATGATCAGGGGTAATGCGCTTCTCTCATGTCTATAGCTATAACCCCAGTTGGCGATACACGGAGAGAATTGATTATTGTGAGCTGCATTGGAGGGTGAAAGTGGATGAAAGTGAGACAAAGTTGGGGTAAGGATGTTAGAGGCTGATAGTGGATGCCGACGGACGATAAGTAATATTGGGATAAGCGGGTGATGACGATTACCTGCTTGTGCAGTAGTAACTACGGTCATCAGTGTACAAGAGAATGGGAGCAAGGATCATTCAGAGAGTGCAATTTAAATGGTACCGATACTAGCACAGAACCCAAGACGTCAAATCGTGTGATGTGATCACGTCCGCTCTTTCGACTAATCTCGAAATACAAAATGTTTGAACATAAAATTGAAATAAATCTTAAAATAATTCGTAAAATACAATTCGTACCAAGGAATTCCAGTATATAACATAAACAAGTTTTGCTTCCGGTCACACAAATCGATGACGGAGTGGTGGTGGTGGCTGTAACAGTGAGTGGGTGGGGAATTGGTGATGGTGATCTGGCGGTCACGATGGTATTGGTGATGATAATGGTAATGGTATAAGTGAATATGGTAGTGGTTTGGTGGTGATGATGATGGTAGTGGGTTTGGTGATGACGATGGTAGTGGGTTTGGTGATGATGATGGTAGTGGGTTTGGTGATGATGATGGTAGTGGGTTTGGTGATGATGATGGTAGTGGGTTTGGTGATGATGATGGTAGTGGGTTTGGTGATGATGATGGTAGTGGGTTTGGTGATGATGATGGTAGTGGGTTTGGTGATGATGATGGTATTGGTTTTGGTGATGATGATGGTATTGGTTTTGGTGATGATGTTGGCAGTAGTTTTGGTGATGATGTTGGTAGTGGTTTTGGTGATGATGTTGGTAGTGGTTTTGATGATGATCTTGGTAATGGTTTTGGTAATGATGACGATGGCGGTTTTGGATATGATGGTAGTGATTTTGTTGATGATGATAGTGGCTCGGTGCTGGTGATGGCGGAGGTAGTAGTGCTGAGTATGATAGTTGTGATGATGACAGTGGTGGTGGTGGTGGTGGTGGTGGTGGTGGTGGTGGTGGTGGTGGTGGTGGTGGTGCTGGCGATGGAGGTGACGGGGAGGCGACGGAGTCGGCGAGCAGGTCGGGGCCATAGGGCGCTCCTTGGCCGGGCGGGAGGAAGCTATTTCCACCATGCGTTTGTTTGGTTTGCGACGGGCCCGCCCGCCCTCCCTCCTCCCCCTCCCCCTCCGGCGTCGCCGCGAGAGTCCGCGGGAGGAAGCGCGCGTTTTTTGTGTGCTGTTAAAATGACGCGCGCCATTTGGTCGCCCCGCCTCGCCCGCCCGCCCGCGCGCCCTCCGCTCAACAAAGTGCCAATGCGCGTAGCAAGGTCGCCGACGCGAGGGAAGGCGATAGAATCGTCGCGGGTCGGCAGCCGTTGCATGCGAGAAGAATCCCGTTGGATACTCAAAGGGAACTTCCACTTCACGGCACAACTCTGATTGGGCGAGGCAGTCACATGAGACAAATGAAACATTGTACTCTACAGATCTCTATATTATAACATATTTGAAAATTATGTATTTATTATAAGTAGTGATATAAACGTACCTTTACTTTTCATGCACATGGGAGTATCTTTCCTATTCCCTCTAAAATGGTTTGGCCTATCGTTCAAAAGCACAAAAGGAAGGAAAATTCCTCCTGCAGACGGTATATTAATTTGAAGATTGTGCACTGTGTTTATTTTTCGCTAAAAACGGTTCAATTTTTGAAGATCAGATCATCGGGAGAGGTGGATTTGGTGATATTGCAAATAATAACGACGGTAGAAGTGATGCAAATGGAGGGGGTAGGGGTGATGATGGCGATAGTGATGGTCAGCTGGTCAGATGGTATGGGGAATAGGATGAAACTACGTTGTTGGTGCTTCTAGTATGGCTCTGGTACATGTGTTCCGCGTGGCGAAAGTGGTGGTGATAATGAAAGAAAAAAAAGTGGCGAATTCAGACCAACACCAAAGTAATATCAGAACAATAGTAACAGCGACGTAAGTGGAAGCGACACGAATGGCCACTAAAGCTGGCCACTATGGTGTCGGTGACTTTTGCAACATCACTGGTGACAATGAAGACAGTAACAATGATAAGGAGAACTGTGAATGATGACACCGCTTTTTGTCCCCCCCTCCCCCCAGCGATGTGATGTTGGCGAAGAGACCATTTATTGAGCAAGTGGAACACAGGAGCCGCAGCTCTATGGCTAGTATGGTAAAAAAGGAGGCACTACTCAAATAAAGTACTGATCCTTGGACTAACATAATCTATGAAGAAGCCGGCACATTGGTCCACATCAGAAGGTTGATAATTGTTTTGGTAATACTTCACTGTTATAATGACTTAACTCACCCAAAAACAGGTACAAAAAGACGGTGCGTTAACAAACTGTTTCAGTTATGGAAAGTCCGCAAGTCCAATTGGAACAAACGAGTTGTTGGTAATCACGTAAGTTGTATGAGTACACCTATTCCAAGAAACGGCATTGCTTGTTTCTGTGATTTTCAAAAGATAGCATTACGATTAGTTGTGAAAGTCATATGCCTGGTGATACACACAACAGATAAGACAGGTTATTTGCTTTCTATCGACCTAATGATAACTAGATTCTGAATGAGCGTTCACATTTTCATTCACGCACTCCTAACTTTTTCACGCTCATTTCAGCAGTCCCACCTATCACGCGCACTTAGTCACTGTGCTCTACGGCAAGTGTGTCGTCCCCAGCGGCGGGCGAGCGGGCGGAGGCGGCGTGCGGAGACAGCGACGCGCACTAGCGCGGGCGACGGCGGCGCGAGGTCGCGGGTTGGCTGGCGCGAGCGGCGTTTATTGCGGCAATTACGCCCTGCCCGCGCGGCGACGACGCTGGCGGCGCCGTCGTCGTCGTCGTCGTCGTCGTCGGCGGCGGCGGCGGCGGCGGCGCCGCGACGCCTCAAAGGAATTTCTCGCGAGGCCAATAAAAGTCGCGCGGATAACGTGTCTATTGGACGCGGCGCGCGACACGGCGTGTTGCGCCGTGTCGCACAGTTGGCGAACCGCGGATCTGAAGGGAAGAAAATTAGAACGTTCAGTTTATTTATTTCGTAATACTGTGCTGTTATGCAGGTAACATTGAACCAAACAGAAGAATGAAAAGCAACTTTTAACGGCCGGCGTTCGTTAAGGATTTTTACAGTCCGTCATCCAGTAACAATAATGGAAAAACACTTGCCGTAGCTCATACTGGCGTACGTGTAGTCATATTGCAACGAGGTCTGTATTTCTCGGCCATTGCCTCGGTTTACACGCCTCAACCGCGTCTGATATTTCCTCTATATCGGCCAAGTTGCGTAAGTCACTATATATAGAGGTTTTCGATGGGTATGGGTACAGTCGGCCTTTGCGTCTCCAACCTTCTCGTTACTGCGATGTCCAAAACACATTTCTAATCAACCTTGCTGTAATATCTCGACACAGTTTGAGACACCCCCTAAGGCTTAAATTAGATTCATTGCTTTGTCTGCTATTAGAATACACGTAAAATACTTGCATTTCTTTCTCGAAGCGTGTTGTTATTTATGTAAATTTTAAGATGCATTACATTTTCATTGAGGAAATGATTGCGCCACTAGTACTCTGTTTTCACGACGCATGTCCACCCTTCAAGAAACATTATCTTTTATACATTTCTCCATGTAAACATTCTAATCTTACAGCCGTTAAGGAACTTGCATTTCGGAACGTATCATTGAAGATAATGAGTAAATTTAAAAATAAATAAGAAAAGATAAATAGCACTGGAAAACCCAAAATAAGAACTACTCGCCATCCAAAAATACTTATCTATAAGAACCAAAGTAGATGCTTGGTAGTGAACTAATATTTCAGTAGTATGTGTATTTTATTTTTCGAATAATTCTGAGGTAAAAAACAAGCAACTATTAATGCGAGGATTCTTTCTTTCCGCGCAATAACCGAATACATTTGTGCCCTAACATCTTGAACGTCTGCCACAGTGCAAAACCGCAGCGCGGAGCGGTGCTAGCGTTATTATAAGCTGAAATGGAGCAGCAGTTTTTAACGAACCCAGGTCCGCCGTATGTCTGCGCTTTAGATTTACGTGCCCCCCTCCCCCTTCCGCCTCCACCACCGCCGCCGCCAATTGGCTCCCGTCTCGCGTATTTTCCCAATATCCGGCGGCATTAGCATCTCTATCTTGCGTTCCATCTTTCGTTCGTGCTGATCCAACGCCATTAACGACCCGGCATCAGCCGCGAGATCGAGCTCTCGCATCTCTTCCGGTTACGCTCACAACACTCCACCCCGCCCCCACTCGACTCCACTCCACGCTCCCCGAAAAATGTACGTCACCCCGTTCCGCCCGTGGTCCACGATAAAAGCAGGCCTAGGCGCGAGACGCCATGTCTGTGACGTAAGCAAAGCCGTGCCGTGCTGGCTGGTGGAGAGCAGGCAGAGTATGGTCTGGTATGATTTGGCGTGGTCGCGGTGTGAGTGTATTTGTATATGCGAGCTTGATTCTCGTTCGACGTTATCGTTAGAGGATGCAAACGCGATATCATAGTTATATGATATTCTATTAGCTTTTTGTCTTGAGTTGTTCTAATATTACTGGGTTTTGTTTCTCAAAGGTAATGGTATTACTTGTGGGAACTTGCGAGAATTGAAGGTTATGTGTTGTGTTGTTAAAATATTGCAAGAATTAATAGTTTATTATTGCATTTTACCTGTTTTGTGGACATCGAAAAACGAAATGTATTTCTTATGTTGATCTGCAAATAACGAGTATACACCAGGTAGGTAGAGTTTATGTGTTTGAGATAGTGATAATTAATTGTCTTTGTTCATCTACCCTTTTTCATTCAACACCTGTATTTAAGCAATATATTAGCCATATTATAGCCACGTATTTCTTCTTACCCACATTATAAATGTTGATTAAAGATTTACCGTGGGCCACGGTTCCGCCGCGTATGTGAACCAATAGCGATGTCCTCATGCGCGAGCGTCGGTTGCTCAAACTAATCGCAGCGGCGGGCGTTGCGTTTGCGGAGAATACGATGTTGCTCGGTATTACATATGCACGTGGCGTGACCTAGTGAAGCACTAGCAAAGCAGAGAAAGAAGGAACGGATTTCGAAAGAGCGCGAAAATGTGACGAGAGATGTTGATTTACCCACAAATTTCATCTGTTTCGTTGGTTACTCTCAATTTTTTAAAATATAAAGCTATGGAGTATTTTTAGAGGTTTCTTGACGTGAAATAAATAAAACTTCTGAATACTTTTGGCCCTACATGATGTGTTATGTAATATTCACAATTTTCAGGCACAATAAGCATCGAAAAATTAGTATTCAAAATATGACGATTTAGTAACAGACTTTCTGGTAGAATTACAAGTTCTTTATGTCTGAAAATGTAAATTTTAAAACTTCCCATTCGAGTAGAGAATTACATCATCTTAGGACTCTGCTCCAATTTTGATTCAACATATTGTTCACAATCGAAAAAATACTTTTATTAACATATTAGAAATTTTGTACTATTAAAATACTACATTGTCGAATCCAATAATGCAGCAATCAGCAAAAACTGCATCCTGGAGCAAGAAGGTATTCAAAAGCGGAGCTTGGAAAAAAACGTGCTCGGTGTCAACGAGTTAACCCTGACTAACTTTCAGACAATGGTTAAGTATATCTCGGATCCATTTTGTGGCAATAGACCGAAATAGAATGAATGCCCACGCCTCTTGCCGTATTTAAGTAGTGGCTGTCTGGCCAGAAGGCAACAATTCCCACTGACAAGGGTCAAGGCAAATGCTCTCATCAAGTCGTGATTTTATTTCCTCTGTTCACAGCTTCAGCCCACGCAGAACGCTAAAATCGCCCGACCAACCACCCACACACCACGGAGAAGTTTCAGATGAGCATACTTTGTTTCTGAAGAAGTATGTTTACCCTGAAGACTGCGTGGCGCATTCAGACGATGGCGTGGCTCTCTAGTGATGTTTTCTCTCGGTTTTCCACAGACCCCACTTTCCTCTCCAAAACACTTGACAGCCATGGTACCTGTAATCTCTCAATCATTCATTTACTCCCCGGTTAGCTGAGGTGTCTCTTCTTAGTTCTCTCTCCCTTCCCCCCTCTCTCTCTTCCCTCCCCCTCTCTCTTCCCTCCCCCTCTCTCTTCCCTCCCCCCTCTCTCTTCCCTCCCCCCTCTCTCTTCCCTCCCCCCTCTCTCTTCCCTCCCCTCTCTCCCCCCTCTCTCTTCCCTCCCCCCTCTCTCTTCCCCCCCCCTCTCTCTTCCCTCCCCCTCTCTCTTCCCTCCCCCCTCTCTCTTCCCTCCCCCCTCTCTCTTCCCTCCCCCCTCTCTCTTCCCTCCCCCCTCTCTCTTCCCTCCCCCTCTCTTCCCTCCCCCTCTCTCTTCCCTCCCCCCTCTCTCTTCCCTTCCCCCTCTCTCTTCCCTCCCCCTCTCTCTTCCCTCCCCCTCTCTCTTCCCTCCCCCCTCTCTCTTCCCTCCCCTTTCTCTTCCCTCCCCCCTCTCTCCCCCTTACCACCCACTCTCTCTCTTCCCCCTCCCACCTTACCCCCCTCTCTCTCTCTCGTGATTCGTAGAGAACAGCTGAAACGCTGATTCTGTGGCCAAATACATTCTATAAATTGATTGTTGTGTTACTGATAAACTATGCACAAGTATTATAATAATAGTAATTATTTTTCTTATCACTGACGTTCTCATCTCTTTGATTCCCTCTTGATTTTCAAGAACTGATTCTCATCTAAGGCACTGAAAATATAATTATCCCAAAGGTCGTATAATTCTATCTGGAGACTCATTACGAACTTCAATCTCTTATTTATTCACTATGGAATCTACTAAAATGGTAACATCCATCATTCACTTATGCTTTTCTTCCACCAACTGTACGATTCGGCTGAGTGAGATCCAACCGATCATTATTATTATTATTTTTAAAACACTATCATATTTGACCTCCAACACTGATATAATTTGTCACTTGTAATCAATGCCACTTGTTGGATAAGTAAGCCCTCCTTCCTTGTGGATGACCGTATCCGAAATGTCTGAATGTATGTTTGGGTAACACCTAAATATTAAAAAGAATCGGGAAAAATACGCCTAGTCGCCCACTTTCCGAACGCCCAGTGGGTTTTTCGGCGGCTGGAGTCCCAGGCCAGCTGGGCGTGCCTGCTGATTTACGCGAGTGGAGGGGGCGGAGACGACCGTGAAGTTGGAAGAGGAGGAACGTCCACAAGGTGACAGAAATAGAGTGGAGGAAATTGCGAATAATATTATTACCCAATACCTAATATAGGTTTGTGAATCATAGTATGGTAGCAAGGGGCATTAATGTCTTAACAGATCCTACGCTTGAGCAAACGTCGTTCACAGGTTTAATATTTTTAAATAATCCAACCTGCATTCAAAATTTAAAAGAAAAAAATTACAATTTAAAAAAATGTATTAACTAAGATATTTTTTATTTAAAAACAATTGGAAGTCCCTGTAGAGCAGAGGTTCTAGGCTCGTGCTTGTGTCTATCTGCTTTTGTATTATTCCACCCCTGTGTTTTAATATTTCATCAGAAGTCCGCAGTCTTAGGAAGTCCCTGGGTCGTCCGCTGACAACAAGGCGGCATGCACAAGCACACTCTCTCCTCACCAATTCATCTATACATCGTACTCAACAATTAATCAACGCACAATACAAATACAAAATATGATAAATTTATGGAAATGAATTACACTAAGCATTACGCATTCTCTTTCTTCAGAATTAGCCTTTGTTCTCGAATATTAGAAAGTGGAGGTTGGCTTTAGCAGCCTTGATTTCAGATCTTTGATTTTGTGTTCTCTTGCTTGATACCTTTAAATGCTGAGGTATTTATCACATGAAAGGTGTGTAGCTCTCGATCACACTGAAGAGCTGTTGAATCCAAATGGTGAGTTATTGTGTTAACGCCTCAACAACAGAATACATATGTTTCAAAAGAAAAGTAAAAGAGCCTAAATAAGCTGGAGGAAAACAATATTAAGTGGTGATAAATAAAATAGTATAATAGTGAGACAAATAAATCTGAAGTGTGTTATGTTATTGAATAATAGGGAAAAACACGAACTAAAAACATTCAATAAGAAACAATGGCTGACAAAGAATAAATAGATAACTGCTGAAGACACGAATATGTTGGATACTCCAATAATGATTTATAAGAAGAATATTTAAAATAACAAGAAATATTACGTGTCTTTGCAGACAAACCAATTCAACCCAAGAATAATAAAAGTTCATTGTGATTGACAATAAATTAAGAATAGTGAACCAGTGAAAGCTATTAGCGAGACGTGTGGCGAACGTGATTTTTGCCCGAACGTCTGCCTTGGAAGAGTTAATGGCCCGCCATCTGGAGCTACTCGCACGTGGGTGCACACGGTTTGCAACGCCCCCTCGCCAAAGTCTCGCGTAAACACACAGGAGAAGTGCTCGCAAGCACGGAGTCGAGCGGGAATCGTTTGGTCAGGTCGACCGTTGGAGAAAGAAGGTTTCGAGGTTTCAGAACTGAACTAGATCAAGTCAAAAATGGTATCTTCGTTTTCGTTCCATATCTTCGTTCTCTCCGAATTCGCCTGGTAGGTGTAGCAATAGATTTCATTCCTACTACTACAGTAAATAAGTTACCAAGTTACAAAAAATTAATTAAGTAATAGACCTCAATGTAACCACTGAGACCTAATACAACGCTTCAGAAAAGTAATTTGTTTAAAGAATCTTAGTCTGGAACTAGCAAATAAGTTACGTTTTCGTATTTTCCGCGTTACACTGATATATTTCTCTAGGTTTCAGGTACAATAGTTTTTCAATTTTTTAAAAAGCTGATAAGAAAGATTCATACTATTAATGTCTGACTGAATGATTTTAGTAAATTATAGGAATAACATGAAAGTGTTAGAGGTTATGGGGATAGAGGTATCACAGAAATCCTTGCAAACAAGTTATGGCTTGTCGTTAAGCTGTCACTAATACGCAAAACGGAAAAGAGAGCCATGTAGGTAACCATTAAAAAAATGCAATAGGGCAGGAGTGACGCGCCTACAGCCTGCAGCTGTCCGTCCTTCAGCGCCGAAATCGCCCCGTGACGTCGCGTAAATTATAATCCTGTGCGACGTGCGACGCGTCGCCGATAAAATAAACGCTTCGCGCGGCGCGCAGTGTCCTAAATTACGGACGGCGGAGGCGGGGTCGAGGCTTCTACACAGAGGTGGAGGGGGTAAAGGCGGAAGCAGAAAAGGAGGCAGAGGAGATGGAGAAAGTGAAGGGACGGCGAAGGTGGCAGTTCATGTGGAAGTGGGGGTACAAATCGAGGTGGACATGGAGAGAGGAGGTGACGGATGCGTAGAAATAGGGGTAGAGATGTTGGTGTAGAGGTATATTGGAGGGCGTGGACGGCGAGGTGGAAGTAGAGATTGTTCCGGTTGTGGGGCGTGGTAGTCGTAGTGGTGGCGGGCGTGGTGATGGGCGTGGTGGCGGTCGTGGTGGCGGTCGTGGTGGCGGTCGTGGTGGCGGTCGTGGTGGCGGTCGTGGTGGCGGTCGTGGTGGCGGTCGTGGTCGTGGTGGCGGTCGTGGTGGCGGTCGTGGTGGCGGTCGTGGTGGCGGTCGTGGTGGCGGTCGTGGTGGCGGTCGTGGTGGCGGTCGTGGTGGCGGTCGTGGTGGCGGTCGTGGTGGCGGTCGTGGTGGCGGTCGTGGTGGCGGTCGTGGTGGCGGTCGTGGTGGCGGTCGTGGTAGCGGTCGTGGTAGCGGTCGTGGTAGCGGTCGTGGTAGCGGTCGTGGTAGCGGTCGTGGTAGCGGTCGTGGTAGCGGTCGTGGTAGCGGTCGTTTAGCGGTCGTTGTAGCGGTCGTTGTAGCGGCCGTGGTAACGATCATGGTAGTGGTCATGTTGACGGTCGTTGTATCGGGCGTGGTGGCTGTCTTGTTGGTGGGCGTGATAGACATGATGGCGGACGGGGTTGTAGTCGTGGTGCGCTTGTGGTGATGAACGTGGTGGCGGCCGTGATAACGGTCGTTGTGCCACGCATCGTGACTGTCTTGATAGCAGGCTTGGTTGCAGACGTGATAGCAGAAGTGGCAGCTGGAGTGATGGCGACAGTGACAGTGGAAATTTTGGAAGACTTGATTCGCGTGCATTGCGGTCAAGAAGTAGAAATGGGAATAGAGACGGCCTGTTCCACATCCAACGAAACCTTCACAAAACCTTCAAACAATTCTAAGAGTTCATTCCAAAGACGTTCCTTACGAGCACCCGAGGGTATCGCGCCATCTGTCGCCCGCCGCGTTCAACCCGGCGTCGCGTGTTAGCGCCCGCGCCATCGCGGCAACGCATTTGCTCCGCAAGCCCCGCCGCCGCCGCCGCCTCCACACCTGAAAGGCATAAAACGGCGCCCGACGTCTCGTTAGCGCCAGCGACTGACGGACGGACTGGGGGGAGGGCGAGAACTACACGTGGTAGTCACCTGCGCGCTACATGTGCGGTGCCAGCGGCGCAGTTATCGCTCTGGTGCGCGGCAATTGCGCGTATCGGGACACGCTGCGGGAAACGAATGGTGGTGTTAGGAGTGGCGCGGCATGTGGCCTTGTGTTCACAGCATGTAGTGGCACGTGAACAAAAAGTCGAGCTTGAATGCTTTACATTATCTGGTTTTAAAAATTAGAAGGGTAATTTTCTTTTTGTGTTTCCTGTATAGCGGTCATAAGGATGCAGAAAATAATCAGCAAATACTGTTGGACTAACTATTCCATTCGTGTATTAATTATCAAAATTTAAGAGAAGAGCAAATGGTAACAATTTTTCCGCTCTTCAGAATTTGCTGCACATGGATTGCGACGCTTAAGAATAGGATACACAAACAGTGTTGAAAAATGAAATATTTCTTTTATTTATATATAAATGCGAAGTAAGGATGGTATATATTAAGTAATATGTTTTCAGATAGTTACGGTTTATTTACGAAAAATTCTATGAAGGAAATAGCGAAGGTCTTCGAGGCTTGAAGAAATAAGATTTTTGAAAATAACTGAAATTAAGTAACAAACCGATTTGGTAATCGAAGAGGAATGCTGAAGATCAATACAATTACGTATTTCAATCGAACACACTATGTTTAATTTTCTAAGAATTGAATGACATCATGAATCATGCAAAGAAATGAGTAGAAAGTGTTTCATTATAACATATAATTGTTTCTAACATTACATGTAAGCGTACACACTTGCACTCTAGGGTCTACATACGATAAATCAGTTCATAATACATTAGCAGAAAGCGTGATTTCAGTGTAATGTGTATAGCAATATAGCAATTACTAAGAAAAGAAAAAAAGAACGTTAACAATATTATACCTCAGACCATGTAAGAATGCTTCAGAACGAGACACATGGAAGATCATTTGATTTGGACTGTACCCTCGAAACTTTTCCTCCTCCCCCCCCCCCCCCCTTCTCAACACGACCTCACACGTACATCCCCGTGACTCACTTCCCGTGTTCATTGATACAGTGCCAGGGCACCGACTTCGCCCGGAGGTGAAATTAATTCTCCTTCCCGGGGGACGCGTAGACCCTTCGAGGAACGCGACTCTCTTCCTGGTAATGTGACCGAGGAACAGCCGCCTGCCAACGTCGTGGGCGGAAATGCAAAATCGCAACTACCTGGCACATTCCGAGAGAGAGATAGAAAGAGGGAGAGCGAGGCCGTGGGGCTAAGCGCACTCAGAATCAGAAATAAAGACGGCGGGAAGACATGTGACGCTGGAAATGGGTGGTAAGGCAACGACCACAATTAAGGCGGGCAGAATCTAACAAGTTGTATCAATTCAAAAGAGAGAGAATGAGGAAAACAGAGGAAGGACGGCAGTGAGAACAAGAGGCGTTGAGAGGAAGAATGACGACGAGAGAGGAGTGCGAAAAAGAGAGGTCTTGAGTCATGATGAGAATGAGAAATAGTGATAACGAGAGACAACGACAGTGACAACTAGAAGACGAGAGCAACAAGGAGAGAGGACGAAATGATGAGAGAGGATGAGAGCGATAACGAGAGGATGAGAAATAAAGAGAGAGGACGGGAGTGATAACGAGAGAGGACGAGAGTAATGAAGTGAGGACGTAAGTGATGAATTGAAGACGAGAGTGATCAAGTGTAGACGAGAGAGGTTACGAGAGAGGATGAGAGTGACAGCCAGAGAAAGAATGAGGAAGAACGTGACAGGACGAGCGACAACTAGACAGAACAAGGGCGAAGAATCGAGATTGAAATTGGAGTAGAGAATATACGTAAGAGGGTGCATAAGGACTTACGAGGCCAATAGGGACGTTGACAAGCACACGGAGACAAGAGAAAGCGTAGAAGAGTGTACGAAGGCGGTTTACGAGACCGTACAAGGACATAGTAGGAGAGCGTGCGAAAGAGTAAGACAGCGTGCGAAGGCGTAAGACAGCGTGCGAAGGCGTAAGAGAGCGTGCGAAGGCGTAAGAGAGCGTGCGAAGGCGTAAGAGAGCGTGCGAAGGCGTAAGACAGCGTGCGAAGGCGTAAGACAGCGTGCGAAGGCGTAAGACAGCGTGCGAAGGCGTAAGACAGCGTGCGAAGGCGTAAGACAGCGTGCGAAGGCGTAAGACAGCGTGCGAAGGCGTAAGACAGCGTGCGAAGGCGTAAGACAGCGTGCGAAGGCGTAAGACAGCGTGCGAAGGCGTAAGACAGCGTGCGAAGGCGTAAGACAGCGTGCGAAGGCGTAAGACAGCGTGCGAAGGCGTAAGACAACGTGCGAAGGCGTAAGACAGCGTGCGAAGGCGTAAGACAGCGTGCGAAGGCGTAAGACAGCGTGCGAAGGCGTAAGACAGCGTGCGAAGGCGTAAGACAGCGTGCGAAGGCGTAAGACAGCGTGCGAAGGCGTAAGACAGCGTGCGAAGGCGTAAGACAGCGTGCGAAGGCGTAAGACAGCGTGCGAAGGCGTAAGACAGCGTGCGAAGGCGTAAGACAGCGTGCGAAGGCGTAAGACAGCGTGCGAAGGCGTAAGACAGCGTGCGAAGGCGTAAGACAGCGTGCGAAGGCGTAAGACAGCGTGCGAAGGCGTAAGACAGCGTGCGAAGGCGTAAGACAGCGTGCGAAGGCGTAAGACAGCGTGCGAAGGCGTAAGACAGCGTGCGAAGGCGTAAGACAGCGTGCGAAGGCGTAAGACAGCGTGCGAAGGCGTAAGACAGCGTGCGAAGGCGTAAGACAGCGTGCGAAGGCGTAAGACAGCGTGCGAAGGCGTAAGACAGCGTGCGAAGGCGTAAGACAGCGTGCGAAGGCGTAAGACAGCGTGCGAAGGCGTAAGACAGCGTGCGAAGGCGTACGTGCGACAGCGCGGGCCGAGGCAAGGCGCGCCCTCGGAGCGTGCGCGCGCGCACATGGCAGCAGTTAGCGGCTGATCGCTGCCACATGCGCCGCCCCCGCGCCCGGCCCGCTCCCGAGGCGCCTCCCCGCGCACGCAGGTAGCCAGGCGCGGAGGGCGGCGACCCGTGGGCAGCCCCTGGGCGGCGTTCTCACGCCACGCCGCGCACCTCTGGCGTTTTCTAGATCTCCCCCCCTCCGCAAGTGGCGGATGTGAAAGTATCTCGGGGGTGGGGTGGTGCATCCGACTCCCATTAATATTTTTCATTCATCTTGATTAACTCTCTTTTGTTAATTAATGATTTTTTTAAATGTTAGATTGATTTATTGATTGTCAGTGATTTCGGGCGCGTCAACTAATAAGATCATTAGTCCCGTAAGTGCAGTGCATGCCTTTTTGTTCGTCTTCTTGCGCTGGATGGCGAGATCCGGCGCCGACTTACCGTCGGCTAACGGGGGTTTCCCCAACCAGGTATCTTCCACTAACGGGGCACCGCCCCAGCCGGAACAAGCTCTAAGCTCCCGACCGGTCTCCTGGCATGTGTAGTAATATATAAGTGTGTGTAAAGTGCGAGGAAAGGACAAGAAGGGGATAGGAATGACCACGCGCGGTCCGTGGCCCGTTTAATAAGGCACTGCTCCGCTTGGGGTCGATCGGAGAAACCACGAAAAATTACCGGTCAGAGCAGCCGGCCGCTAGAATTCTCCTCCAGGCAGGGACTAAACTCGACGTAGCTGAGAAGATAGTGTCGAAAATTCTGCCGCCGCTGGGTCTCGAACCAAAAATTGTTAGAATGAAATTTTAAAAAATGTACTAGCAATTCATAATACAAATACTGCTTTAGATTAGAACTTTACATGTTAATTATTTTGAATAAATAGAGTAAAACTGAAAACAAAGTTGACTTCAGGGGGAGGTCCCGGTGAAAAACCACTTTGAAACCGCCTGTGCCCCTAACTTTCAAGGTGGGTGTTTATTTCCGTGAAATAGTACGTCGATGTCAGCACTTCACGGCTTTTCCAGCAGAAGCGGAGGAATAGGCACTTATCTAAAAATCAACTCATTCTAAATATAATTTATGCCTAACAATCTTTAATCTGGTACATCTACACAATGGCGCTTTTGCCCATATCACAGGTGTATATCTCTTTATTAATAGTTTACCTGTTGGGTTTTGATTTCTATTTTTTTTTCTTCGTTCCCTTTTCTATTTCCCATATTTGTAGATATCAAGTAGGACATTCATATGTTCATTGAAATTACCCAATGTATACCCACACCCTTCAACACGTAATTGCACTATCACTCTACGGTATCGACTGAACTCAACGCGTCTGCTGCTTTTTTACCCATCCCTCACCTCTGAGTTCACCGCCGGAAAGAGACCATCCAGCCCCCCCCCCTCCCCTCCGATGACTCCGTCGAATTACATTTTCGCAAAAACTTAAGTTTCCACGAAATATATTGCAATGCGGTAAGTTCCGCCCTCAAGCCAACAAATTCATTTTTCCCCCTAGCCATTTATTTCATTCACTACTTCCCGTCCGAGCTGAGAAAGTTAAGTTTACCACACTGAAAATACCTCAGAATCACTAACATTTCTGGGAAACCCAGGGACAAGTGAACGCAATAAAAACGCAGGTCTGCGCGTCTCATCGTTTAAGCATGTTTTCCCGCAACATCAGACGTTCAATATGATGGCTGCCATAAAGATTGAATTGAATTGAATTGAATTTGCCTTATTTTACGTGGCGACACTCGGGCTATCAGGCCCGCTCTTCCGTCTGACCACGCAAATTTCGCTACGCTCCTTTCATCAACTAGCAGAGAAAGGAGGTATTTCTTGGGCGAGAAACAGGCGATTTGAATTTAGCTCAGAGGCGTCATTTAGGCTTGAGGATCTTTTACATGCAAGTAAATCTACTAACATGGGACAGACGGCTTTACTTCCCCTCCGAAGGAAGGCGTACGAAGGATTTTGTCGCCCTAAAAAGGATTTTGTCGCCCTAAAAATCCACGGCTTCGATCCCGCCTTCTGAGCCCGTCAACTTGGGTACAACAGTCCGGTACGCTAACCGTCACACCATCGCCGCCGCTAATGTGTCACATTAACTACACTGGCATCTTGCACAACAGCTACGAAGTTACTTCCTCGAGCAATCATTGGTCTGTAGAAATGGCGACGGTAGGACGGAGCTAGCACGACACGTAAGTAATTTATGTGGCGGTGTCCAAGAATTCTTCCAATCTGCTGCTTCCTGTGTTGCTCTACAGTGCGTTGTGTGGCTCCGTTTCTGCACCCGACTCTGCTCAGCACAGTGTGAACCGGAAGTTCAAACATTGTGCTAAGAAACTGAAACAATATGCCAATCAGAGGTGTACAATCAGAAATATGGACATGTAGCCCCTCATTGTTTACTTTCCATGTAGGTCTAATGTTCATTGCAACTGTGTCTGTGGACATTCTAATATATACAACCGAAGTTTTCTTTTCTATAATATCGTCGATTTCGATTTCTTGATTTGAACATTTTATAGATGGAAATAATTCCTAAAAGTGAAGGTGGATTTTTTAATGATAGAAAATGAGTGACGAAGAAACTTCAATTAACTACGAAATTCGAGTTTTGGAATTTTATACTGAATTTTATACAGACTTTTATCCGTATTCGAAATACGGAATTTTATACTGAAGTTCTATATTCCCAGCAAGCTTCGTTTATTTCCGTTCTGATCTGCACACACTTTCATACCACTAGATTTTAACGAATCAGCACGCCGTCATTACGAGTTATTGTTATCCTCCATTCCCAGCCCCACCACGCGTACCCGCACATTGGCCGGTGTTGTTTTAATCTACTGTTTCCTGTGTTGTCTCCCTTAGATCACACACCACGCCCTGTTTTCCTTATCTCCCTTCATCATCATTGCTTCATAGCAATGGATGTTCTTCGTGGAAGGCATCGAGGAAAGTGGAAGAAAATACAGTATACATGGCGAAATCCCTCACTTGATTGTCTGAGATTTCTACGTATTAGCGCTAAGCGTGGTGTCCCACAACGGGAATATCTCCGATAAACTATGCTAGCAATCCATTCGCACGTCGCATTCTGTATTTCATTTTTTAAATAACCCAACTTCATCTCGCTCATTACAAGCACCGTCTTCCGTGCTTGGAATTCTTTGACAAGATACTCGTAATTCTCGGAAGTGAAAATGTGTTTTTCATTCTGTGATTTCATTTGCGGTATGTACAACTCGGATGATGAGAGCAATAAGAATATCTGAACAATGAAATAAATATTTGAATAATTTTCCTCAGTTGCGTGTACTTAGTATCTTAATTTCAGATTTGTTGAATCTGACAATAACATGAAAAGTCGTACGAACTTTCACTGACACAACAGTAAAATACGATGACTAACATTAAATCATTCCGAACACATACTACTTCGGTAGCTCTCGAAGGTTAACGAGGTTAACAAGGAGATAGCTGACATGTGATTGCCAAATAGTCAGGTATTGCCTGTATTATATCACTACACATTTGGGCATCAATAATTTAAAAAAATAGATTACAAACAATCTTAATCAATAATTACTGGACGGAAGCGCAGAAATGAAGTATATCCTTTCTTCTCTCTATATTGATACGTACACTTTATAAACTTTCCCTAAAACAATTGACCACTCAGACAAAAATAAAAAAAAAGTTATTAGATAGTTCTGAAACTTTATTGTATGTATTAAAAGGTGCAAACGCGGACAATACTACAGAAATGTTTAATTTACTTCATGTATTTCCCGTTTGGTCATCATTTCTTAAAGCAGAAAATTATAATAATGCACAACAGAGTCTGTTGGAGCTTCACAAGCAATGAAAACTATCACAAAAGCCGTTACAATTTTTGTTTCTACAACCCTATAAAAATGAGAGATTATGCTGTTCGTGTCTGAAATATTTTCTTAAGATATCTGAAAAATGCGACATTGAAAGAAAGATCTTCACTTGAAAATGACGCCGATAATCTTGAGGAGTAGAAATAAAAAAGATGAATCGTAACAAGAAACATTTTTATACAATCTTATACAATTTTTTGTTTATATTTCGAAAGCAAAATATTGTTTCTTGCAGGATCTTTCATTTTTCCTCCGATTTATAAAAAACAGTCTCAGTCTTGTTTGTGCCAAATAAATCACTTCACTCAGTTAATACACACTTCAATACAGTAAAAGAAAAGAAAACTGCATTTGCAGTACTGAAAGACACGCGAAACGTGGTGGACGACTCCCGCAGAATAATCAGGGCTAGGTAAGGGAGCAGTTCATTCCAGGGAACTCGACTGCGATATCCAACAGGCGCGGGGGTGGTGGGTGGAGGACAGTAGCGCGGTAGTTATTGGGCGCAGAGGGACCATAGTTCCCGGTGCGCTAGCGCCGAGCCACGCTGCAGTTACTTGCAAACTGTCCCTCCATGAAACCTAATACGGCCGTTGGCGAAACACGGAGATATTCGCGGAACTTACGGTTGTACTATTCTCATGAGCATGATACAAACGCAAAAGTTCGAGCGTTCAAAATGTTTGTTGTGAAAAGTAATGAAATGGTCGAGAAAACTACTGACTAGAATAAGAAAATACAAGACCAAAAAAAAAAAAAAAAAAAAAAAAAGGCGAAAACTGAATCAAATCTTCATGCCTAACAGGCTTGAAATAATGCATTGAATCTTAATAAATAACATAATTCAGTACGGTCAGTTCTTACAATTCACCTTTTCTATTCGTTCCTTAATAGTACGTAACTCAGAAAAATCTTACAGCGCTTACAAAATGAATGACTGAGATACAATAATGTTCTTCGAACTAATCGTCTCATTCATTCATAACTATAGAATAACAAAATAGAAATGCTGACTCCACAAATACATTTTAAAATTAGCATGTTTCTCATATGGTGCAGCCTCTTCAATAATTATTTTCTTCTAATCTGTTGTATTCTTTGTCACTTTATTTTGATAATTTGACAACACATTATAAATTATACGTTCATTGTTTTAAGACTTAATGTTTTATCAGACTGCTTTGATTCGTCCTTTGATCTTCTTATTATCTTTTCCAAAGGAAATTCAGCAATTTGACTACATCATTTTTTGCGAAATCTCTTCCTCCAAAACATTTTGCATTACAGAGGGCATTTTGCATTGCTTGCTATTGTATGTGAAACGTATGACACATCATGAACATAAAAGAAATGTACAATGAGAAAGCGTTTAAAATTTTTATCTAAAAAAGCATTTGAATTATTAGCGGTGTCTCTCAATAAATACATGATCTCTGCTGGAGGGAGGTGACCAGTATATGACGAAATTGTGGATGGAGAGATGGGAATAAATAAAAAGTGAACGTTCACTACAAATCCAGGCATTGGAGAAGTATTTGAAAACATTTTTGGAGAATAGACAAAAATGTCTCAAAACACTTGTAAAAACAACAGCAATTTATTTTATAGTGATATAGATTGTTTATTTTTACCATTATATCGATTAGGAATTCATTATGTTACTGTTATGTAATTAAGCCAATTCTTAAAAAGAGGGGGTTTATGAACAGTTGTAGGGACAAAATTACAGTAAAACTTGCTTAATGGGGAATCTCAAGGGATCATTATTTTTCCGCTTATACATTGTAATATTGCATGTTTGCCAGGACCTCAGCATATATTTACTTTGGACAGATTTCCGCTTTTACCCGTTCCATATTGAGCAAGTTTGAATTTTTTACAGAATTGATGGAAGTAGGGGGAGGAGCCAAAAATTTCGTATTTTTGTGTACATGTTTGAACAACGTCTGTCAGAATGTATAATTCAGAATATTTAGACTGATTAAAATTATGCTTTTAATTTTGACGAATCTTGAATCTAACTTTTTATATGATGTAGCTCTTGGTACACTTCACGGTTACAAATTTTAAGTATGTTAGGCATTGTTCTTGTAAACTACAGCTTTAGCATTTGTGTTTCATATCACTGCCAAAATTCAATTCTATCTTTGTAGGTCAGAGAGTTTCGGTTGCCCGAAAAGCTGAAACAAAATCTGCTGTCAGCTCACTTCTTCCCAGCGCACATCACCGACAGAGCTCATCGCCAGGCACCGCCACCGTCTCCCCGTAGGCGATAATGAGGCGTCCCCTGGCCCTCCGACTTTCCCAGGGGAGCCGCAACCCGACACTTCGGGTTTGGCCCCGCGGCCTAGCCGAATCTCCACAAATGGATGGACGGCGGTCGGGCGTCCGAGATAACTTTTGTCCTTCCGAGACTAATGTTTCCGTTTAGCCCGAAAATACCGAAATGAGGGCACGAGGGACGTGGGAGCGGGGGAGCGGCAGAGGGGAGGTCGCCTGTGTTCACCCGCGCCTCCAGACACCGGCCGGATGGGGGTGGGGGTGGGGGTGGGGGTGCAGGGTTGAAAGCGGGAATATCTCTGGAGAATACGTATCATTCGTCCGCGACAAGAAGAGAACGCCAGTCAAACTATCTACTTTTCCAGGAGATAAAAGTCAAAACCGAAAAACCAGGTTTCGGGTATTCTCCACAAAGAAATTAATACGTACGGTTTCTAAGGCACAGCTTTTCATTTCTAGTTACTTTTAAAAATATCGTCACAACACAAATGTTTTTTTGTTACTCTCAGAAACAACACTACAGGTATCAATATCAAGTTTGGATTCAAAGTACTTTCTGACGGGACATTTTTTCATTTTAGGAAAATGGAGCACAGATGCACACACATCACAGGTTTTTATACCATCAGTGTTGCCAAGTTAAAAATTTGTGACAAAGAATACCTTCTCTGACAAAAACCAACAAGAATTACCTGCCTAAAAACAGTAATTTGTGGAGGACTTCAGGGGTGAAATACATATTCTGAGCATGAATGATATTTATTCATACGAAAACTACGAAAAGTATTTGTTATATTTTGTTTTCAAGGGAACGGGATTATCCTGCACTTATATCACTACATTATTATCATTATCATTGTCATTATCATTATTATTATTATTGTTATTGTTATTGATATTGATATTGTTATTACAAGGTGGTTCAAATATGACCGGGACTGATTTTTTTTACGAAATACTTTATTAGCAAAAAAATATTTGTACATGTCATTCTTCAAAGTACTCCCCTCCAGATTCTATACATTTTTTTCAACGTCCTGGGAGCATCCTAATGCCCTTTTCATAAAAGTCTTTTGGTTGTCGGCATATCCACTCCCGAACACTGTGGATGACTGCGTCATTATCCGCAAATCGCATGCCTTGCAAATGTGATTTAAGCTGTCCAAAAAGGTAAAAATCACTTGGGGCCAAATCTGGACTGTACGGCGGATGTGGTAGAAGGTCCCACTTCAATTTGCTGATGGTTGCCATGGTTGTTTTAGCAGTATGAGGCCGTGCATTGTCTTGAAGGAATGCTACCCGTTTCCCACCTTTCTTCCGTTTGGATCGGATCTTTTCTTTGATTTCTGTTTCCAAAAGTGCTGAATAATAAGCTGCATTGATGGTGTTAGCTTCTGTAAGAAAGTCTACATGGATAACACCCATCCAGTCCCAAAAAAATGTTGCCATCACTTTTCCCGCCGAACGGATCTTCCGCGCTCTCTTGGGTTTTGGAGAAGAGGCGTGTCGCCATTCACGTGATGCCTGCTGGGACTCAGGAATAAAATAGTGAACCCACGTTTCATCAGTGGTTACAATGGACTTCAAAAATGCATCTCCTTCATTTTCAAACCGCATTAGAAGAACACTGGCAGCTTGCATGCGCATTAATTTGTTCTCGTCCGTCAAAGTGCGTGGAACCCACCTAGCATTCACTTTTCTATATTTTAGGTGTTTTTTTATCATGTCTTCTACACTACCCACACTGATGCCAATTACTGACGCAACTTCTTTGATAGTGATGAGCCTGTTCTCACAAATAACCGCATTAACACGATCAATGTTTGTTGGGGTTATGGATGTTCGCGGCCGACGATTATGAGGTTCATTCTCAACGCGCTCTCGTCCCTCTCTGAAACACTTACACCATTCAAACACACGGGTCCGTGAGAGGCACTCTTCCCTGTACTGTTTTTTGAGTCTCTGCAAAATTTCCGACGGTTGAACGTTTTCTCCAACGAGAAATTTGATGATAATGCGTTGTTCCACGCACCGCGGCACCTTTTGTTCACTCATCGTTCTAGCAAGACCCAGACGCGACTGAACAGGTTCTAACCTGCAAAGGAGGGAGGTGGGGGGTTGTGGCTAGATTCTCTCCAGGCGGCGCAGTTAATGCGTATGTCGGGGTATTTGAAAAAAAATCAGTCCCGGTCATATTTGAACCACCTTGTATTATTATTATTATTATTACACTGGTGATTACACTTCATTAAAATATTTATTTATACATTTCATTTATTAATTTATTTTTTATACAAAATGTTTCGCAAATCGGCCATCTCACACAATTCCCTCCACCGGATGACACCGATACACGGAGCCGCAGCGCTCGCCCTGCCCAGAAACGAAAAAAACAACAGCAACAAAAAAGCGCGAAAGCAACACAGCGACCTTCCGCGAAAAGTAGGCGGATGCTTCGTTACGCGCCGGAAGAGCTTCTCGGGTGTCGCAGCGCGCGCCTTTCCCCCTCCCCTCCCTCCCCCTCCCATCGGCCACCGCGGGGTTCCACCTGCTGTCCAACGGGCGGAAGGTGTCTCACGCGCTGGTGGGCGGGCACAAGGGGCCGGGCGTGGAGACAGACTTTTTTTTTTCCTTGTTTTTTTTTCAAATCCCCCTCTCCCGCATCTATCCCCGAGGAGGCTTTCATTGGCTACAGGAGAAACACCTACTATCAATGTCCGCGGCGTATCAGTGCTCATTTTTTGTAGCAGAAGGGAGGGAGGGGGGAAATACTTGTTGCTTTCTTTGTGGAGCTAATCTTGAAACTATGTTCTGGCTAGTATGCTTTAAAATGAACTATGAACAGAATGGCAGTTTCGCCATTTTTTCTAGCATTAAAATGGCATTATCTTTAAAATATTGTGTTGAGTATTTTTTTTATTTTTTTTAAACATTATTTTGCCTATTTACTCCCCGATTCACTCTCTCATTCGCACTTTTGTATGCCACAGAAAACGCATACGTTAGTCATGGTATCTATATTTTACACACGATGTATACCTTGGTGGCACTGCACAGGAAGACGGGGCCGGGCGCGGAGGCCAAAAAAGCGCCTACGAGGGTGGGGGGTGGGGTGGGGGGAAGCGATGCGCCGCCCTCGGTCAGAGGTTGGAGGGGGAGGGATGAGGGATGGGAGGAGGTGCTGGCCGCATTCCTCACGGGCCACCCCCGCACCGTCTCCCCCCCCCCCCCCCGGCTGCTTTGTCCCGCGTGCGAGCGCCCGCCGCCAGGCTTGCCAACGCGCGACCACCTGGCGCGGCGCGCCTTCCCAACTGGCTGCGGCGCGCGCGGTCGCGGGGGAGGATATGAGAGGATTCCGGAGTTTCGTTTATTCTGAAACACCTGGTCCGACAGGCGAAATATACCCACGTAGATACTCTGAGTTTTCTATGCCTTGAACTCATAAACGCTCGATTGGTATGTGTTTTGATGGAGACGTTAAAACCAGACGGTAAGAAGATCATATTTTTCCCTCGTCATTACTTCACAAACCTGCATCATCAGAATATTTCCTTGAGTGATTTTTTTCAACTAAGATGCGAACAGATAAAGGGCAATGCAGATGTAAAAAATCCCTCTCCTAATTTTATACAAGGTTGTTTTTTTTTAACTTTCTCTTATACGTAGATAATGAAAGGTGTACGTATGTATATACGGAGAAATATATAAAGAACGTACGATTTTTTATACATTATTATATTTGTGAGTATAATTGGCTCTAATTATTTATGATTTATTATTATTATTATTATTATTATTATTATTATTATTATTATTATTATTATGATCAATGACTTTCTCGAAAACTGAAAAAGTTTCTGTGAAAATAAGCTTAAAATGACGCATTTTCTCTTACACTCAAACGACAATTTCGCAAGAACAATTTTTTCAATGAAATTTTCATAGGAGTATGTTTTACTCTCCTGTAATGTTGGAACTGGGGAGAGGGTGGGGGAGAAACTTGAGTAGCTAGCCCAGAATGAAGAGATAAGGAAACTAACTAGTTCGAGAACGTCTGTGACATTGTGAAGCACCAGTAGTTTAACGATAGAGATGAAGAACCTTGTTAGGAAAACGTCCATCTCATTGGCAAAACATATCAGCCTTTGTTATGGTTTCACGACTGTCATATATTGTTTTTTCGCGCTAAAAATCAGGAAGAAATTACCATAAGCCCCATTAATAAGTTAATGAACAACCTTACAAAGATTGATGAGTAAATGTAATGAACAGGCATTATCCGCATAATATTTTTACATTATAAAATCGGCATTTCCTCTTTGTCATATTTCCTGGGGTGCGCGAGGACATTTATAAAACTTGATGACACCAAGCCAAGACAAAGTATGGAAACACACTAAAAAGTTATTCAACAGAAAAGTGCTATACATTGTAGAAGAGAGCACTTGAACGCAGAAGCTGTACTATGAGTTGACGAAACGGATAGATCGAAAGAACTTAGTGAACAGGATTATAATAGTACATACATTGAAAATCTCGTAGTTTTGATACAAATGCAAGCTGTTCCGAAAGAGCAGTTTTGGAACCAATATCACGTTATAATCGGTCCAATTGTGACATATACTGCTAATATTAAACGTATTAGCAGTATATGTATCAATTGTTAAAGACAATAATACAATGAACGAATAATAAAATTAACAATATCTCTAACATTATCATGCATCGCGACATACATTTAAGTACCTCAATCATTCGAAAACACCTTTCAACAAAAATAAAACTACCATTCTTTTATAATAATTCAACTAAACGTTTCTTTCTTTACCACACAATTTACATTTCGCAAAGCGCCCCCTAGGACCGGTGCATTCTGACCACAGCAGCGCATCCTACCGGCGACAAACTGCACCGGTGCTTCGCTTCCTCATTTCCCGCTCGCGCCCGCCACTTTCGCCGCACCGCGGACTCGCCACCCGTCGCGCCAGCCGCCGTCGGCCAATCTCCACCCCCGCAAGGTAATTTTACAAGCAATTAGTGGCCGTTACGCCTCGTACCATTAAGCCTTTAAAATATAGTTTCTTATTACACCGCTCCGCGCCACGCAAGCCGTGCCGCGCGACGAAGGGAAAAAGCGGAAAATAATTTTGAAAACGGTGGGCGAGGGAGGGCGTACATCAACGGGACTCCGGGTGCTTCCTGTCCTGGAGTGTGCTTTGCTGCGTCCTGAGGTGTGCGCGGTGAGCAGTAAGAGGTGAGGCTGGAGTGGAGAATGAGGTGTAGAGTGGCTTCGATGGTGGCAGTGTTACCGTTAGCGTATCCCGGTTCCCCAAATTAGTGGACCCAAGTTCTCGGGTTCAAACTCGATCAAAGCTGTGGATTCTTAAGGGCGAAAAAAATCCTTCGTTCGATTTCCTTCGGATGGGAAGTAAAGCTGGCTGTCCTACGGTGTGGGTGTACAGCATGTAGAAGATCCTCAAGCCTGAAAGGAGCCACTGAGCAAAATTAAAATCGCTAGAGTGATACCTGCCAAATATTCACCCTGAAACCGTTATGTATGCTCAAAGTTTGCAGCTAGGACCGCTCGACATTAGAGTTATCGGTTCAAATCGTATACGGTATGGATGATTCAGTCTCGTGGTTGTGGCAATATTGCATATAATAATGTAATGCATCATTTCAAAATTGACAAAGAAAGCCAAGTATCAGTTCTTTGTATTACGTCGCCCCTACCCGTAAAGGATAAGGCGCCAAAAATGCGGAGATAAAATATTTGTCTGGAATTTAACCACAGATAATTGCACAGAAATAACAAACAAAATGACAAGTGTGTTAAAGATGAGAACTAAAATAAGAAACACACACAGCCGCAGCGCATTATACCTAATACATTCTTTCTTATTTTTTATACCAATGTACAACACAAATTTTACCCCCAAACCTTTTGAATTGTCTTTATAAGAGTAGTGTTTATGTAGAGTGCAATGGTGTTTGTGTAGAGTAATTGGATTTGTATTTGTATCCTAGAGAAGAACACGAGAATAGGTACGCAATACAACACCCGACAGAGATGATGGCATTATGTAAATATTAACAAGTTTCATTTTCTGGGCCTATGCATTCAAAATACTGTTATATTTAAGATTGTTAAATGAATATCTTTGAGACAGCACCTTTACACATTTTACCGCTTCACGAAAACTTTACCAGCGAGCGATATTATAAAACTCGAAAGATCAATAACAACCAAAAATTAATTCTACAAAGTTGTTATACAGTCAGGAGATCTTCCATTTATCTTCAGAGAAGGTAATCCAGTTTTTGCGTACCTTAAACCCAAACTTTCTCTACTTCGACAACCCAATCTTCTTCACTATTTATATTTACTTTTCCCCTTCACTCAAGAAGAACCCAGACGTCGTTCATTCCCTCTATATCGCCTACCGAGTGGAAGGAACCGACAAAATGCAAGAGAAACAATCTGGCAAAGGGTTGTAGGAGAAAGAGTGTTGAAACAAGATATTCAGAGGACAATTTTTAATAATCTTGAAATTTAAAAAATAATGAAAACAATAAATAAATTAGGAAAAAATCTTCTAAATGTACTTGTTTTCAAAAAGCTAGTTCATTAATTAAGCTCATCATTAATGTTAGGAGAAACCCCAGAGAAAAATGTTCAAGAAGAGAATAATGTTAAATTATCACAAGTAAGTAAATAATTCAAATTATATGCAAACTTTTCACCGATAACTGTTTTAGTTGCATCATAATTTATCAAATAACCAGATATATCTTAACTCAGCAATAAGAATCGATAATGAAAACGCATCCCAGACGACACACATTTTCCAAATAGATTGTTTCTATAAGAAAAGCATCCCCATTTGCAATCCAATGCCAAACTCCTCGAAAAGAACTAATGGGCAGAACCGAAACGCCAAGATAAAGATGATGGAGTTTTCTATGAAACAATGTCAGTGTAAAGAAATTTCAGTAACGACTGAAGTAATTTTTTATGGACATTTTATGAATCCGCAGTACTTAGTCCATGCGACAACACAATTTTTCAACCCTAACAAAATTACAAATAAAAAAATAATTCGTGTTTTACATGTATTTTCCACAACAGTACCGGCAAAGGTGGCTCAGGGCATCAATGATGTCACTGTAGGGCATCTGACCGGAAGGTCCTGGGGTTCGAGTCCCGACGGTGACAAGATTTAATACCAGCTTGCCAGCGAGGTCGAATTCAGCCGTTTTCTGAAGGAGAATTCAAGCGACCAGCTGCCTGGTCGGTAATTTTTTTGTTGTTTCTCCCATCAACACCAGGCGAATGCCGAAGCAATAACCCTAAAAAACGGGCCAGGGACCGCGCGCTATCTTTCTTTCCCCTTCCTTATTCTATCCTTACCCCTTACTTACAAGCACTACACTACCACACATATCGGGACACCAGTCGGAAGACTCGAGTTTGACCCGGCTGGGGCGGTGCTCCCTGGTGAGAATTCCCTGCAAGCCGAGGCACGTCAACACCGGATCTCGCCAGCCAGCTGGAGAAGATCACCACACAAAATATGCACGACACTTACAACTTTAGCAGTTGACGCGCCGCCAATCACAGATCAATTAAAAAAAAAAACACGACAGTTTCTTCATCCAAAAATTTTCATCTTTCGCTCTCCCAAACCAACTCCTGGGAGGAGCAACCGACAAAACGGCGCGATAGGGGAGAAAGATTCCCGCGAAGGAGTTGGCGCGGGAGCGGTGGCCAGCCTGCGGGCGCGGCAGCAGGTGGCGCTGTCCTCGCGCGCGCGCGCGAGCGAGCGCGAACATTAAGACAACAAACTACAAGTTTTAATGGCTCTTGGGTGAAACTTTATCATTTTATACCGCGCATCCCCGGTGCTCCTACGCCTCCTGCCCGGGCGCCTGCCTTTTTCTCCGCCTCCGCCCTCGCCCTCGGCTCTTCTAGCCCTTTATTAGTTCGCCGCCCGGCCGCAGGAGGGCTCTCAATTAGCTAGCAGCCGGCGCCAGGTCGCGCCACGTGTTGGCCGGCCGGTCGGACGAGCGGCCACGGCGGAGGTGGCGCCCCGCCGGCGTTGTTGGCGCGCCGGAAGTCTCAATTTGTTCGCCGGAAGGAAGACAAATCTTTTCGCGGGCAGTGCAAGTGACCCGGCGGCCGGGAGATGTCCGCGCCGCTGGAGTAACTAGACTGTCCGAGAAAGGGAGGCGGGTAGAAGTCGCAAACTATTAAGAACAAAGGACTAGTATCGTTGAAATGCTCGTTACCTATTTGAAGATCAGAATCATCGATGGTGTAATGTGACAAATGACTGTTGCTATTTGTTCGTAACATATAATTTGGTAATTAAATATTTTCGGAGATTCTTGTTGAAGTAGTATGTTAACACAGAAATATCACATACCTGATAACTCGAATGATGGAATTGTTCCATGGGCAAGAATATCCGGAACTATTTAATTGCATTAAGGTTTTTGCAATTTATAGCAAGAAGACCTGGTAATTTACTACCCTTCAGAATTTTGGTCTTCGCTTGTAAGGATTATTAATAGTAGATGAGTTACTGTACTTGCCAATGTGTTAATTGATAGTAATAGCGGTACTGGCTACTCTGACTTACAGATGGTAAATGAGTTTTATAAAGGGGAACGAAGCAACAATGTAAGCATCAACTCTGTAATGTGCACTTCACGAGAGTAATTTTGTACTTCGGTTTTTTATCTAGAGAATGTCTAATGTATATTGTATTGACATTAACCACAGAGAAATTAGTTTTGTGAATATTAATTTCTCATTTGTTACCACCTATCTTGTGAAATAAGCAAATTCGTTCGAATCCCAATTGAGGAGACAAATGCTTGAAATATGATTTTTCACAAATTATTGAATGTTGAAGCAACGTTTGCGAAGCAATCAAGAGAAGCCATACTTGAGACGAGAGATGCCATGTGTCACAATGACGTCATCTACTCTGAAAACCTATACTTATCAAGCAATTTTCATTTCAGTGTGTAGAAGACCTGTCACGAGATAACATACGAATTAGAATTATGAAGACTTACTTCGATGAAATATTAAATTAAACCCATTTAACACCCATCTGCGCCACGAAGTAGTGCGTAACGTAACCCTCAATGCGAACACGAGAAACTGTGAGAATCCTCCGCTACTCCCGTGACCTGCGACTCAAAACGGAGCAACCCAAGCTCCCAAGTTACATACTATGAAATGGTGACCACGCTAACGACACACGCCAAAGGTATTCATTAAGGCTATTTTCAGAGCAGAGAGCGGAGTCCGCAGCTGCTTGGACGCACCCGTATAAAGCATCTGACCTCAGCGCTTGGGCTTCCACGGACGCAGCTGGTCGGTGCGGTTCTCGAAAAGAAGTGGTCAGTTGGGAAAAGCCGTAACTTGGCCCAGAGCACACTGTCAGAAATTTATGTATTACTTTAAAATGAATAACCTTAACGTATTTACCATGATCGCACGTTAAATATATATATATATATATATATATATATATATATATATATATATATATATATATATAATCATAATTAAATATATATAAATTAATAATAATAATTAAATATATATTATATATATATATAATCTACATTATATATATATATATATATATATATATATATATATATATATATAAGGACGCCAGATTAAACTACAGTGAATGATTGAATGATGTTAATGGACATTATATGAATGATATGAAACAGGAGAAACAAGATAACCTCTACATTGAATCGAGACTGATTTAACTAGCATTGCAGAAAATTTAATGCACTAATGTATTATTTATTTTAAATGTACAAGTTCAAACTAAGATTGATGTAGATTAATACATTAATACATTAATGTATTAATATATTAATACATTAATCTACATTATTTTTAATGACATTTCTGACAGTGCCCGGGAGAGTGGATTATCACTCAACCAATTGCTGCTCTAGTAGATTCTATATCAATTATTAAATAATCACTAAAATGTATCGATATCAACTTTTTTCAAACTCCTGCCTTGTTCGTATAAACATTGTGATTGATAATCCTGACTGTGTAAGCAGAAATATTCCACAACTACAATTTTTTTTCCCTCTTCAGATTTGTAATACAGAAATCTTACTGCGCCATATTACTGTTACAATGTTAGTTTCTCGTTTTAAAGATTTTTCGTTTTTAAGCCGAAAAAAACAACGAAATACGGATACTTTGTATGTATTATATTTTTCCTCTGTTATAATAGAAATATAAAATGTCATTCAAATGTTTATTTAACAATTGAAATTATCATTAATATTATTACAATCATCATTCTGATGATTTTTAATATCTTGAAATTTGTATTCTTAAAATTTTGTACACAAAAGTTTATCGTATGTATGGTGAATGAATTTACGAGACCACAACGCATTTCTGAAGTAAATACAATGGATTATATTAATATTATTAATTATTTCGCGAACACAATAGGACCAAAAACCATTTCTCTTTAACAGTGAAAAATATAGGGACTCTACTAAGTGTACGATTTCCGTTTGCAAATATAGGTTGTATTTGTTTAATGCTGCTGCACCTAATTCTTCCCACGCCATTGAACTCATTTTAACAGACATCTGATAAAAGACAAATATGAACGTATAAGATACTCGTATTCGCTTGTATTATAGAATTTTATACCTCTACCCGCCTTCTCCTCAACTCTTAACACAGCAATGCGTTCTTAGAAGCACACTTCCTTCAAGTAGGTTAACGATAGAGCACACACTCGGGTGCGGCTAGGAGTCCCAACAAGAGTCAATGCCGAAAGCGACCAGGTCAATCAAGGGTGATGCAGGACGGCGGCAAAGGAGACGGCGGGTCAATGTCTAAAACACACACACGGGCGAGTTATGACGTGCGACGCAAGTGGGACGACGAACAAGGCGAGTCTCGAAAGTTAAGAGGGGAAGCGGAGAAACAATTCCATAAAACGTATTGCTTTTGGAATTAACAGAAGCGATACAAGAAGGAAATATACATTTCTTCTGTTCCGCAGAATCCAAGGATAAATTTTATCCCAAAACATTGTTTAAAGTCTCGGCATAGAATTTTGAGTAAGCAGACAATTTTAAGACATGCTTATTAAGACCAAGAAACGTGAATCTCTGGAGCTCTTTTTTTCTTTTTTCTTTTTTTCTTTTTCTTTTTTCCCTTTTTTGTTTTCTTTTTTCTTTTTTTTCAGAACAGTTATGAATACATGTAACGTGGCAAATTATGCTATGAAATATTTTTTTCCTCTTGAAAAGCGATTAGATCTATTTCCTTAAACCAGCTTTTAACACGTAGATCCTCTCTGTGTAGTTAATTGGGGTGGGGATGGGGCGTTGAAGATGATTCGGTGTAAGCAGAAGAAACTATTTTGAAAGTCACTTTTTTATGTCTTAGGTGAGCAAATACCAGTGAAAGGGAATTTGGCTGTCTAGTCAATTATTAATAAGATTATAAAACCACAATTGAAGTTAGATACGTGACGCTCGCGGATATCTTTTTTTTATCCCAAACTGAATAGATCCATACTTTACCCCAGATTCGAACCTTACACTAACTTAAGTTCCTCAGCGATGGTTAGTTACCGCTATACCCACTTGCCTTCCAGGTATTATTCTACGTACCGGAACAATCGAACCAAATACTTTGTTTTCAGAAGCAACAGCAGCAATACCTCAACCTCCCGAAAAGAAAAGCATCTCGGCCCGCAGACAGCAGGACTTCAATGCGTCATCTGCCTGCCCGCGGCATTCACTGCTTTGCGCAAGCCACCGCTGCGCCGGAGGGGTTTTCGGAGTGATGAGGGCGGGGGTGGGGGCGGGGCCGGGGCGAGGAAGGCGCTTCGCGGTGGGCGGAAGAAAAGGTGGCGACGTAATGAAAAGGAAGACAGCCGCGGCCGCAGCCTCTCGAAATTAAAGACAAATCCCAGAGCCATTCATCTGGGCCTCCACAAATTGTTATTATTGCACGTGTTTTAAAAGGAAACTAACTCGGGAAGTGAAAGATTGTTTTCATTAATGACGAACAAAAAACCCCTTGATGAGCCCTTATTTTTTAACTCCTTCCCTTCCTTCCGTCTACTCCTCAGCTTTTCCCTTTTTTTGTTATATAAGAACATTCTAGTAGCTGTATAAGACTGGAAAAGGGGCGGCACGGGCAGGAAAGGGGTGGAAATTTCAGGCGGCGGTAGTGGTATATGGATCTGTCTCTCTCATTTAATTTCATTCAAAATTGAAAAATCTTAAAAGCGTCATTTTAATTAAAAGGAACACTAGCGGAACGGAGGGAGCGGCGGACGGGGGGAGGGGGGAGGGTTACTTTTCCCCGTTCGTCCACCTTCCAGCTGCCTTCTTCTGCCGCCCCCCACCCCTCCCCGTCCCCCCTTATCTCGGCGCCGTGCCGCGCCGCCGCCCCCCCGCGCGCAACCCTTTCTTCGAGCGATACTATCCTTCAACTTGCGAAAACTTCGGTAATTTCAAGGGGTGGGGAGGGGAGGTGTAAGGGGTGGCGGGTGGCCTGGGTTGCTGGGCGGTGGCTGGGGGGGGAGGGGGGGAGGGCGGCGGCCGTGGAGAAAAGGGCGACCGTCGAGGGAGCACAGACGGCGAAAACAAAGATTAAGAAAAGAGGGATGCGGGTGGGGGCGGGGAGGAAAGTGGCGGTTGAGGAGGGGGGGGGGGGACGCGGCGGCTAAGTGTCGTCCGTGAGGTTGAGAGCGCAGTCGGCGGCCGCCCCCGCGATTCGACGTGATCGGCGCGCGAGCCCCGCGGAGGGCCTGCTCCTGGTGTCTTCTCGGGCGCCGGAAATGACATCAGGCGACTTCCGGACGAGAGGAACAAGACTCTTCACGCTGCGGGTGGACATCTCGGCCGATTGCTATCATTTGCCCCTCTTATGGTTCATATCTTGGTAACTTTTGATTTCTACATTGTTGTTTCTTCAATAATCCACAAGCCGATTGACCTTCTCCATCAAGTGCACACAACACCAATATTGTTTTTCACACATTCGGAACGGTGTTGAGGGTGTCTTCTCTTTCACCGTGAGCCCAATACACTGAATTATACAGTACAGGAAATTCAAACATTCAATTTAAAGTAAAGGACCAACATTTCAGCAATGAAAAGTCAAATGTGAAATCAGTGATTTTTTTATTTATTGGTTAGTAAAATTGGAACTAAATATCTATACGTGATTTTGACTGCCCATTCGTTATAAAGGAAAATAATTTGTTTATTAAATTAAATGGTAAACGTTGATTAAACAATAGGGAAAAAGCCTGACATCTTACTGGAATTACTATCAAATTCTCCCTGTTTTCACAGTTATGTTTATTAGCGAAATTATCAAAATAACCAATAGCTATTATACTATAATTTGCTTCAAATATCAGAAAGCATAAATTAATTGTTTTATATTTCTGCAAATCAATTGTTTATTATTTATTCAATTTTAATTACATATTCATCTATTTCCTGTTTCTTAGATCTGGATTCTCACTTCTTACAACCAACAACAAATGTTCCGCTTGCAGACCAGTAAACACCCTAAAACATCCCTTAGCCCTGTTCTCTGTAACGTCGAGAGCACCCTCAGAAACAATCCACTCCACACACAACCTCCCCCCTCCCCCTCCCGGATGCCCTGAGGGACTCACGGCCATCATCCTCCTCCCTACGGAGCGCAAGGCCCAGGAGGAGAGAGAATCGGTCGAGGAAAGAGGCCGTTTCAAGCGAATCAATATCCTCGAGGCCCTTTGAGCCAGGCGACTCTTGTAATCTGGAGATTTATGCACTGTTCAGGTAGACTACCGTCTGCTCGGGAACGCACACCCTCCACTCCCCGCTTCTTTTCCCCGCCGCCTCCCCGCTCCCCGCCCCGTCCCCGCCCCTGCCTCGTCCGCGTGTTCCGTCCTCCAACAAAGGCTCACTTCATCCACTTTATTACATTTCGGAAGAGGAGAAGACTTCCAAAAATTTTCCGGCAGATAGGTTTATAGACTGAAGAGCAGCGGGCCGTCCCGGGCGCGGGGAAGTAGTATTTCTTCCTCCCTTCAACTTCTCTGCATCTCCTTCAGTTTCCTCCTCGAGTGGAAAATGACAAAGCACATGAAACATTTCTCTTTCAGTAAATATTCCTCTTCTCTCCCCCGCCCTCCCGCCCGCCCGCTCGCTCGGTCTCCGTCTCTCCTAGATGTCACTGGGTAGTCCTTTTTCTTCTGTTTCTCTTTTTTTTTAATTCCCCCACCCACAACCGTAGAGCTGTAAGTCTCCTTGTCGGTCCCATAGTTTTATTCGAGGTTGGAAGGCGCGGTCCGTCCTTCAAATGCACTTTGAATTAAAAGTGATACTGTTATTGCTCGAACCGAGATTCTGGTTCTCCAGATTAGATTCGGTTCAAAAGGGCAACGAACAACTTCTAGGGCGCGCGCGAGCGGGACTCTTGTTAGAAGCTGTGGGAGAGGGGGGAGGGGTGGGAGTGTATCCGTTCGTCCGACTGTACGCCACCCCCTCCGCCTCCGCCTCCACCACCGCCACAGCCTCCGCCCCCGCCGCCGCCCCCGCCGCCGCCTCCGACCCCGTCTCCGCCACCGCAACCGCCCACGCCTCTTCCTCCGCCTCCCGTCTCATTTCTTTGCGTCTCTCCACAAAGACGCGAGGCGAGGCGAGGCGAGGCGAGCGTTGACTTAGGAGTGCGGCCCGCCTCGGGGTGCGGGGCTTCCTAGCACGAGGAATCGTCAAAGCGCAATCATCTCCGCGTAAAAATATCTGAACGGCTCGAACAGCGCGCCGCGCGCGAGCGAGCGGAGAAAACTCGCCGCTTCTCGGTGGCGCGGTCGCCAAAGGGCTGCTGCTGCAGCGTACTCGTCGGCGCCGGCAGTCATTAAGACGAAGAATGAATTGCGCAGCAGACAGCGCGTTTCCCTTTCTTCGGGAGGGTAAGTGCCCTCGTCCGTGTTCTTCGTTATTTTGTGGAAGGATTCTAAAAATTTGTTAACTTCATCGGAAGCACACGAAAAGTGGGATTAATGCGGATTAAAAAGCCTTAAAACAAAATCATTCGAAGTAAATTGTATTCAAAGTATGAAATTCTCAGATTTATCGGTAAAAATGTTTTTAATTGCGGATTGATGATAGTGAAGCAAAATTATAGCCTTCTTGTTACCTCGAATTGGCACAAGCGGTTCTTCAGACATGACAAAGATGATGCCAGGAAGATAATTTCAATATCACGTAATCGAGTTAATTCATTATAAATTTCAGATGCTTCCTAAACCCTTGGGAAGAAACAAAAATTAAGAAGAGTTAAAATAAATTGCTCTCATATTGGATACCGCCACTGTGTGACAGGAAGAAATATTAGAATGATGTGTTCGTCACTCATAATATTTTTGAAAGGTGTGAATGAAAGCATGCTACAAGTCTTTACGTTTCACAAAAATATTACAATAATTTTTCATCGAAAATTGTCGCTCCACTTCTCTAATTGGCTTAATTACTTTTTGAATTATTGAAAACCTGCTTTTCGAAATACCATGTTAATGACGAAATTCATAATTTGTGAATATACAAGAGTCAGAATGTATTGAAGTATGCAGTGAAGAAACATAACGTAGCACATGTGTGTTCTGTTACTGTCTAACTCTAAGAAAGGAAATAGATTAATTAATATTTTAAATTATTTTCAAAGGAAAATGTTATTATGGAGATGAAAATAATTGTTAGCTCACCACTTGCATTGGAGTGTAACAGTGGAAAAAAGTCGGCCGTAGGATGTCGACTTACCTGAAACAAAAAAACAAATGCATTTTACAATGTGAGAAACACAAATTTAGTATATTTCAATATATCACCATGAGAATCGTAATAAAGAGAGTTAAATAGGAAGTGAAGATATGAGGTAATACGAGTACTTAAGAACTGAAAAAATTCTATAGAAGAATAATTAAGATTCCAATATTGTAATGAGACATCGTAATATATTGTTATTGATTCAAACGCCGTCCATTCTAGGAACACTTATCTCACCATTACCAGTATTCTTAGATCTCTTCATTTACTTCTATCGTATGTCGACGTACCAACTGATCAATAATGCTCTAAAAGGTTTGCGAACTCAGTTTTGGTGAGGTAAAGGTGGATGTCCAGCAGAGATAATAATAAGCACAAGAAATAGTGTTGGGAAACCAGTGTTGCATAACGATCACAAAGACGGTGATGGGAGTGGTAATGGTAGAGGTGGTGGTGGTACTGGTGAAGATGACGGTGGTTGTATTGTAGTTGATAATGGTTGTAGTGGTGAAGATAATGGTAGTGCAAGTGTCAGTGCTAGCGCTAGTAGTAGTTTTGGTGTTGGTAGTGGTAGAATCAGAGTTATTATTATTATTGAGATCATTGTGATGAAAGTGGTAGGGCAAAGCTTGCGAAGGCGTCGGTTGCGACAGCGCCAGGGCCGGCGGCAGGGCAGGGGCGACGGCGAGGGCGGCGCTACCTTGGCTAATAAGGGCGGGGCGCTAATCCGAGTTTAATGAGCGGGCCGAGGCACACCTCGCGCCGCGCCGGCTGCCGGCCCGCGGGGGGCGCGAAGGATTAGGGGAAAAAGTCTGCGCCCCCGCGCTCAGCCCTCGCAGCGCTCGCCCGCGTCTCCGCCCCCGCCTCCGCCTTGTCTGCGACAGCTCCTGCGGTCACCGTCTCCTTGCGCTTTTGCCAGATTTCCACAATACACACACAAACACACGTACGTGTATTTTAAATTTAAGTAATCAAACAATTAATTAGGTACCTTTCACTAATCTTTTAATGCTTCCACTACTAGATTAATTCATAACATTTGATTTTCATTATGAGAATCTTGTTCGATATTACATTTTAATAATTTCTTTTAAATCTTTTACGTTGTAAAAATTACATTGAAAACTGTGATACAGAATTTCAAGATTATCTTTCACGTACCATAATGGATCGTGATCGTGATCTGTAATCGAAGATTACCTTGCACACTTCTCATATTTGCCATTTTATGATTTTGTTATCATAATATCTCATCCATCATTTTTGTGCCCCTAAGAATCATCGATGGCAGGTAGTAGCAATATCATCGAAGACAATCTTGAATGGTTCTGATTATCACTGCCATTTTATTCTCATTATCTCTCAGTGAACATCTTTGTGCCCCTGAATATCACCAAAGTGTTTCCTTCGCCTAATTTTGGATAACATCTCTCTATATTCGTAAAACGCAAAGAGCGCACGACTTTTAATTGATATTTTGATTTTGGGTGAATTGACATGAAGCCTTAACATTTTCAAACTTTTCTCAAAAAATTGCTCTAAATTGTGTGCATGTCCCCCCCTCGAATAGAGCTAAGGACGCTCAAACAAGACGCAGATCTAATTTTCATAAAACTTTCCAAATTTTCGAAAATTGCAAAACTTCCAAGTTTTCGGCGTCGTCTTACAACTACAACATGGTAGATAAAAATGCTTTTCTTTACTGGAATATGTTAGTCAAGTCTAGGTCTTTAAATAAAATCATGGACAATTCTTCTAAAAAAATAATATCGACATAATTGTGGCGCGTAATTGGTAATTTTAAAAACACTTTCACAACTCTTTGCAAACAGCTCCAAATTATTTCATTAATTCTTGAATAGCGAAATGTGCGCTTAAAAATCCCATTTTCGGTGAATTCCGGGTTTTTGAAAATTGTTAAAACTTAACATGGCAAAAGTACAATATTCATGATAGAGACATTTTCCGTAATGAAATGTGTTCTATTAAAATAGATATTTAAATAAGATCCTGGACAATTTTTCGAAACTTCGTCTTTCTGCTTTTTCTTTAATTGTTTTCCTTGTCGGGAGCAAAGTAGGCTTATAAAAACTGCCAGACCGTGTTATCAAATACCTCTGAATTTTCCAAAATTACAAATATTACAAAGAATGCGAGAAATTATGTGCTGTTATAGATCCGCAATTAGCCCCTCAAATATTTTCTTGACATTCCACGTAATCTCGTGCCTCTGCCTGCTTGCCGACCTGTTGGGAGGAACAGCCCGCGCCCGTCAGGGCAGAGCTGGTCTTAGGTTTTTTTTGCACCTCCTGCTGCACACAGCGGCTTTCGCAGGAGTCGTTTCCGGCCGGCCTCGTCTCCTCCCGGTTTTTAATCTGCTTCCGCCGCCTGCGCGCTAACGAACTGCGCTCGGGCGGAGCGGGTGCCTTCCACTCACGCCCCAGCGCCCGCCTCCGCCTCCGTTCCCGCCCCCGCGTCCGCCGCCGCGCCGCCGCCGCGTCCGCCCCCGCGCCCGCTCCAGCCCTCGCCACTATCCCCGCACATGCACCTGCGCCGCCACCGCGCCGCTCCCGACCCCGCCCCCACCTCAGTTTCACCTCCGCTCTCGGCTCTCCGCCCGCCTCCGCACCCGCCCCTCCTCAGCCTTCTCGCTCGAGCTCGCCTCCGCGCCCGCCTCCGCACTCGCGTCCACCTCCGTGTTCGCCCTTCGAGCCGCCTTAGCGTCGTCCCCGCGCCGACCCCGCGCCACCCCCGTGCCCGCCCACACAGTCGCCCCAACTCCACCTCGGCTCTCGGCTCCACGCCCGACTCCGCACCCGCTCACCCCCTGCCTTCTCGACCGCCTCTGCACTCTTGTCCACCTCCGCGCTGCCCCCGCGCCCACCCCCGCACACTCCCACGCCCCGTCCCCGCCTCCGTCACTTCCTAGCCCTACCCAGCGTCTCCGCCTCCCGCATCACCGCCTGTCCCCGCGCACACCTTCACCATCCCACCCACCCTCCCTCTTAACCACCTCCTTCACCACCACTTTCAACCCACCCCAATCCGCGCCTCTGAATCTACGCCCACCTTCACCCTCTCCCACTATGCCAGCAACTGCTACCACTTCCTCCCTCAGACTCCCGCCTCTGCCATTGGTTCTGACCCCGCACCTGTTCTTAGTGCCCCTTCCCAACCGCACTCCACTCCTTACCCGCCGCCGTCCCTATCCTCGCCACTGCCTCCCTCGTGTCTGTGTTCTCCACTGCCGCACACGGATTTTCTCCCGGCTGCTTCCAGAAACGGAAAGACTTGGTCTTCAGTTCAAGTACCTACAATTCACCTACCTATGTTTTCACTGTTTATCGTCTTGAATCTATCTTTCAAAGAATTTTCTGTCCAAACTATCCAGAACGTTAAAATCCGTTGATATTCTTTTTTTAAATATTTACAATATTTGTGAATATTCATTAATTATAGACAACCGAATTTCTAGAAACCTTCCAATAGGATTTCAGAAAACATAAAGAATATCATTACCTTTACAAACTGGATCTTACCCTCCAAACGAGGTTACTGCAATTCCAACCGAACGGATAAACGGAATATCACGAAAAATATAATGTAACAATCATTTAACATAAAAAGGAAATTGATTTACGGAATTATTAATTGTTTTCAGGTCTTCTAAGCAGCAAATTATTATCATACAAACGAGCCACAGATCCAAATTTGTTTCAGAAGAAGTTCATTATACTAAAACAACATATTCATAGATTAAATGAAAGTGTATTAATAGGGCATTCGAAAAATTGATTTCCTGCTTGAATCTCAAAAAGTGCCAAAAAAGCAAATATGATCCCTATAGTTTTACTAATAATACTGCTTGAAAAAGTTGGCTTCGTCGCTTCCAACACACGAATATCTTGGTCAACGGGCGACCTGCCCGAAGCACGCAAAAATCAAGAAAACCAACACAACATACCACCCTCAACAGAATCCGGGCAACGGTCACTACTCGCCACCAATGAGCCTCGACGGCTGTCCCCAGCCACGAGCGACGCCAAACAATCCCGGCCGATTCGCAACGCGCTCTCAACACGTACCAGCACCGGCGCGAACGCCAGGTTCCGCTCTGTTTGCCGGCAACGTGCGACGCCGCGCCGTTGCCGCCGCTCCCGCTCCCGGCCCCGCCCCCTCCACCGCCCCCCACCGCGACTGTGGCTGCCGCCACGCGGCATCGTGCACGGGACTTTGGCAAAGTTCTTGCTCAGCGGTGCGTTTTATTTCCTCCATATCGCGCACAAAAAGTCCCCTTCTCCGCGGCGCGGAGGCGTGGGCGGCGCCGTTCGGCTCGAGAGGTAGGAGGAGGTGCACTTGGCACGTGCTACGTTCTTGGCGGCGGCGGCGGCGGAGGCGGCGGAGGCGTCGGACGCGGTTGCCGCCGCGGTAACGTATATCCTCTTAATACATTATTCTTCATAAATTTTTCACGGCCTGTATTCCGAACGGAAACACGAAACTCGAAAGCAACAAAAAGGACGAACGCGCCCGGCAGAGAGGAAAGGGGGATTCCCCCGGCGCGGAGAGAGACCCACTCGGGGATTCCCCGGGATCGAGAGAGTAAACAGAAGCCACAAAGGAACATGTCTTGAATTATTATAATAAATTATTTCGAAAATAAAACACTCGCGGAGGGAAAATACATACACAAAACAATTTTTTGAGCGCGCGCGATGGCGGGCGGGGCAGGGAGTCGCGCAGAAAAGAAGGGGGGCGGAGGGGAAGGGGCGGCGGCTGCCGTTGACGGAACCCGGGCAGGGCGCGCGCATCGGTCTTGTTCCGTAACAAACGGAGAAACAAAAGTGCAAAAACGCACCATGACGCCTTCGCCTTAGGAGGAGGAGGAGGAGGAGGAAGAGGAGTTCGGGGAGGAGGGAGGTGCAGGAGAGAAAGAGACGGCCGCGCCCCCTTTTCTCTTCGCAACAAAGCGGCATTCTCTTAGTGCTAAAATTCTCTCGTACGCATTTCTCAAGCTCTCGTGCTCTCGAAAACCCACCCGTCTCGCCGACTGGCGCTCGCTCGCTCCGTCTCTTTCTCGCTCACGGTTTATATATATTGTTCCCGGTGCTGTATTTTACAAAACAGCATTTGTCATCGTCGCGGTGGGTGACGGACGGAGCCCCGCCACCTCCGCCATCGTCTCCGCCAGAGCGCGCTCGCAACACCGGAGCCGCAGGGGCGGCAGGGACGGGGGGCGGCAGCGCTTCTTCTCACGCGCGCGCGCGCGCGCAGGCTTGCCAAAAGCGCCATAAAAAAAAAGTCCCGGGCCCGTGGCGGCTGTGTATAGCGGGCAACAGAAGCGAAGGCGGCGGGCGGGCAAACGGAGCCCAACGTATTCCTTCAACTTAATCCAATATCACATTCATTTATCTTCATTTGCTGCCGGCTTCATTAACTTAAGTTTACTTCCAAAGCAGGTCTGCGCGTGTCCTTCTTCCAGAGAGCGGCTGGCGGTGGAGGAGGTTCCGGATGGGGACGATTGAGATGCTGGAGGGGGGAGATGGGGGAGGAATTGGCGGCGATGGTGACAGTGGGGTTGGAGGGGTAGCAACAGCAAGTTTCGAAGAAATGACAGGGAATAGGATTTGAGATTTTATGGAAGGTGGAAATGGGATCAAATGATGACCATAGCCAGTACGAATAAAACGATGGTATGAGAGTGGGCATAGATTAGGCGGTTTATACGTTAGGGACTAGGGAGGTGAAAGCAAGAGCTCCTGGAACGAGGGAGTCCAGCAACATAGATCAAGGCGGATAACGAAGACGAAGACTATGCCAGCAAAAGCCTTCGAATGATAGTCTGCAGAAGGCATGTCGAGGCAGTGCAGATAGAATTGAGGGTGGGGGACTCAGTGCCAGTGGACTAGGATGGCCGAGAGGGCGGAGGGACTGGAGATGTTGAAGGAGTGAAGGTGAGTAGACGAGGACGACGGAGAGGAACCGATGGGAAAGAATGTGGGGACGGGATCGTCTGCAGTGATAGCGCGGCGAGGCCATGAAAGCGGCAGGAGTGTTCGGGGCGATGGCGGGTCGACGGGGCGATGGCGGGGGCGACCGGGGTAATGGTAGAGGCGATAAGGTGGTGGCGGGAGCGACGGGGGCGATGGAGAAAATAAAGGAAATGATGAGGGTGACAAGGGCTATGGCAGGAGGTGACGAGGACTACAGTGGGGGCAGGAGGGGACAACGAGGCGGCGCGGGCGGCAGTAGCGACGGATACGACGAGGGGGGCGATGCGACGAGTTTGGTCGGGACATGGAGGGATCGAGGCGATGCCGGGGATGGTCGGGGTGGCATGGAGGGGTCGGGGTATCGCGAGGGGTCGGGGAGGCATGGAGGGGTCGGGGTGGCGGAAAGGGTAGGGGTGGCGGGAGGGGTCGGGGTGGCAAGGAGGGGTCGGGTGGCATGGGGGGGTCGGGTATGACGGGAGGGGTCGGGGAAGCAAGAGGGGTCGGGGAGGCCTAGAGGAGTCGGGGTGGCGGGAGGGGTCGGGCTGGCATGGAGGGGTCGGGGAGGCATAGAGGAGTCGGGGTGGCGGGAGGGGTCGGGGTGGCGGGAGGGGTCGGGGTGGCATGAGGGGGTCGGGGAGGCATGGAGGGGTCGGGGCGACAGGGTAGCGGGAAACAACCCCAACGCCACCGTCGCAGCCCTCCCCCGTCGCCTTCTCAGCCAACGGGCCGATGGGCCGTGCGCCCTTCATCGTTTGTTATCCGCGGATCATCGTTATTATTTTTCCGTCAGCGCTTCCCTCCCGGCTTCCGGACCACCCTCGACGCCGCCTCGCATTATGCATATTCATATTATGTGTAAGTATTTATTAATTCCGTTTAATTTCGGCATTTTCTACCCCATTTATCAGCCGCGATCCGTCGAGGGGAAAGATGATTCGCTAATTCTTCACGTCGAGGGAGAGGCAACGTTTTCTTTCCTTGTTTATCGACGGCACAAGTTACCTGCAAGCTCAATGAAGCTTCCGTAGAATACTATTTACGTAACATTCTAATGTAATCTTTGTTTTAGTAACTGTGAGTCTCATTGACAATTTCTTCAGTGCAAAGAATATTTTGAAACCTTCATGAAAAATAACTTATACAAGTAATTGACTTGAGAAACCTCTATCAGTTATCTCGTGATTACTGCCAATCCGAAAGAAACTAGTTTCGAGTAGAGGATATTTTCATGTGCCAAATCGCCAAACACTCTTTTTTTCTTTTTCTTATTTGGGAGGAATTAAAGAAACTAGTGTAGATGATTATGAGTGCTTCAGCGAGCGTGCTGGTAAGTGCACTTAAAACACTAAAAAAAGCATTCCCAACATCACTATGAAAGAGAATAATGTATGTCCTGAATTGAAAGCAACAACAAACTTTTCACGGTCTGGTACCGTCATCTCATTGTACTTGATCATGGAACCACGTGCTATCAATTATTCCACATTACGGGACAGCGTGTTCAAAGAGGCAGCACTTGGCAAATGACTTCCTCTCCAGTGGTTGAGTGTCATACCTCGCGCATTCATATTGTAATAAACAGACCCATCCCTAAAATGATCCTCGTTTGTTTGTTCCTTCCTTTTCTTTTCTTTCCCTCCGAGCTTTTGACTCCCTTGTAGATGGCTGTAGTATTTTGTGGGAGACGAGGAAAAGAGGAGGGACAAAAATTGGCAATTAGTACTTTATTACTTAATATTAGTGGTAACAATATGAGGACAACTCAACTAATGTCTCGGGGCAGGTCCTAAAAAAGAAATGCCAGCTTACGGGGAGCAATGTCATAAAAGAAGACATGATCATTATAAGGGGATGGAAGATAGAGGCCGCAAAAGGGGTGAAAGACGGAAGACGAGTTGAGGGGGATGCGAAAAAGGGTAGAAGGTAACACCAGGAAGATGATGGGATAATTTCTTAGAATATCATAAATTGAGAAAAACATTATGGTCTTCGCAGAGAAACATTTCAATTCAGGAAATGGCTCTAATGAAATGAAAGTATCGCAGGAAATGTTCCGCCACGAACATCAAAATCATAAAATGAATAAAAATCGCAGGAAATAATGACGTGCTGTAATATTAAAAGAAGGTACTTTTAATGAATTGGATGACAACGAAGTACTGTTATCTATCACTTCAAAAACACGCACTGTAGTTAAAAGTTTGTAAATAAGGTATTAAAAGTTACCCAGCGTTTGTATGGTAATTAGTGAACGATTACACAAAATTTACTAACAGGCGAATATAAGAGAGCTGAAATACTAAATTAAGAAATAACGTGAATCATGAAAATTAATGTTAGGAACATGTTAAATACTATTACAATAAAGCAGAAAGAATCGAAAAAGTATAAATATTTGATTCAACAAAAGCAATACATACAGTAACAACACTCAACCCTCCGTGGAAGCGTATTGACCACACGGTACAGAATCGAGGTAGCGAAATTAGTAATTCAAAATCGGGAGCTTTCATACCTCACTCATCCACCCCAAACAGGGCCAGGGGTTACCAGACGTCCGCGTCCAAAACTGTGCAAAGCAAACCCCCTCCTGGCACAGGAATAGAACCTTCAGTCATGGCATGTCGCCTGCGAATTCTCCTTGTCGCTTGTGACGCTTTAGGAGGGGAAGGGAAGAGGTAATAAGATGAGAAGGGGAGGGGAAGATAGAAGGAAAATGAAGAGTAAGGACAGATAAAAGATGGAGGGATGAACGGGACCTAAAGGGAGCGGTTGAGAGGAGAGAAGTGAAGTGGGAGACAAGAGCAGTGTGCGTGAGAAGAGATGGGAAAATAAGGAAGAGAAAGAGGAAAAAGGAGGAAGAAAGAAAGGGAGAGAGGGAGTACTGAGTGAAAGAGTCAGACGAGAGGAAAGGAGAACAAGATGGAAAGATGGAAGGAGGCGAGAATGACAACGAGAGGAAGGAAGGTGGAAGAGAGGAACGAGAAAAATGAGGAGGAGATGTGAAGGGGCAATGGAGAGAGCGAGAGGTGGAAGGGACGAAGGGACGAGCGGTCAAAGGCCACACCACTGGGCACCTGCTCAGCCGATAGAGCCACGAGCCGCCTCCGGGAGGGGTGGCGGCAGTTAAATATGGATATCCAGCAGGCCGTGGCGGGCAGCTATGTTAATACCGAAGCCGGGCCGCCTAACACACAAACGAATATGCTAAACTTAACTAAACATAAACTTCACAATCAAAATATAACTCCTCCGCTGTACACACGGGGCTTCGGAAGGCCACCGTGTTCACCCTGTCCACCCCGCCACACCCCTCCCTTCCCCTCGCACCCCCACCACACCGCCTCCCCGCCTCCTCCCCCCGCGCGAAATACAATCAGCCGTGATTTTAGCAAGTCAATGGGATTCGGTTGTGGCGGTAGGTAGCAGACAACTGCGGCGCGCAAACACAAAAATCCAATATAAACCTTCCGCCCCGCTCGCTCCTCTCGCCCACGCCCCGTATTAAATCGTTAATGTTATTTCAAATTGTTAAATGCCCTCCGTATATATTATACTTCAAAATCCACCATATGTGTGCGTGGGAGTGTTTATTTATTTTTGCGGTTCCATTTTGTTTCCTTTGTAAACTTTGTTATTAATGTTTATTTTCTGGTCCGGAAAAAAAATCGGGCGGGTCTGTCACACATATGCGGCGTCGCTTCGTCCACAGAGATAATGACAATATTGCTAAACGCATTCAAATACGAATTCTCATTAAGAATACGCTAGACTTGCCATTAGCCTACCTGGCGTGGGTCGCAGAACCGAACAGAACGCTCCGCTGGCGTTGTTTGGCTTTTAGCAAGCGATGAGTGCTGGTCCGGAGTAGATTTTTGCTTTCACGCTCGGCAGCTCAGAGAGCTAAATTGTTGGAAATTGAGAGTATGTCGACCAAACACAGTGTATTCTGATGACTTAAATTATTGTAGTTATTCATGAAGAGTATATACAGTACATTATAACTTTCGCTAATATGAAATACGGTAAAACATCAAGAATGCAGTCAGATCGATTTAAGAAACATTGTTAAATCTATATAACGGAATTCGCAAAGGGAATAAATCAAAAATAAATATCAAAGGGAATAAACGAGAAAAATCGTCTTTAAGTCGCAAATGACGTGTCTGATAGTGGGTCTCTGGAACATTGTGCACCGGGTCCCCTGAATTGTAATGTTGCTAAAGACGTAACAACTGTATTCGTATGATCGCTCCTGACAATCGTATACCTTATAAACTTCTGACTCAATGAACTACTTTATCTTTTTTGGAAACTATCTGCTTTCGCATTCGTGTTTATAATTAGTTTCTTCATAGAAGGGAATTGGTGTTCAGTTATTGGGTGATCATTTTCTGTTATTTATATTAGGCGAAGTCATTGCATGTTTCATCGCAAGGTAAAGAATAATGAGAGAGCAATTTGACTGTGCAGTATCATGTATCGCATTTCTGATACAGTCAAACCTCGACAATTTGAAACTGAAGCGAAACTAAATTTTAAATGCGGATTTTACATTTTTTTTCTAGTAAATGAGAAGGAAAGAAAAGATCCTGCTTCCCCTTCATGAAGTTAAAATTCCAAATAATAAAATAAAATGCACGTTAGAAAAGTCTTTATAATATGTGTTGCACCTATGACGATTCCAAACGACACATCGAACCAACCATTGTTCATCGATAACGTCTTGCAAATTCCACCTGAATCATGTCCAATAACGAAGGTTAGTACATTATTCTTACGTTCATTCTTACGGGAATCGAGAAATTGCATGTACTACAAGTGCATCACCTCACATTTTTTAAAATTAATTGTATATTTTCTCTCGACATTTACAAATTTTCTTAAAGAAACCAAATGACTTAAAATATTCGGCGTTTTCTTCTTGTCGATACTCGAATTGTGGTGGGAGACGATGTTGCCTCTCTACTCTTTAACCCAGAAAAAGTAAGATGCACTCGGACGTATGTTTAAAGCGATAGCTCCGTAGACGGGAGGGCCATCGGAAGTCAGGGAGGAAAGGACACAATAAACATGGTACAACAACCAAACTGTCCACTAACAGAAAATCTTATTCTAGTCAATCAAGTACATTTGAGTCATTCTATGGTAAGAGAAATGTAAGCTTTATGGAGCATGAATCGTTTCGTTTTTGTGTTGACATCCTAAAGGTTAATTGATATTTATTTATTACGAAATATTATATTCAGAACTGCAACGAGTTGCTATGGCCTGTTGGTTCACATTCCATTACACACATCTGCATACGAATTTACAGAATAAATTCAAGCTGATAGAGATGAAAAACATATTTGTTTACTTTTTAAGGAAGCAGACTACAAAATAAATGACGCCGTCATTTTTTATCAACAGTGGCGGATCACACACTAGTGAATTCACAAATGAAATCAAAATTAGGACTGAGTAAATCTTGCTTGACAAATATTCAATACTTTTAATGATAATATTGAAAATGTACTCGCATATTCCAATAATCATGGATGCTTCCTCCGTTCTGATTTCAACAGAAATTCTCTCTGACCCTCCCAAAAATTGATGAGTTGAATGAAACTAAGCTTTTTAGATTATTTATTATTATTATAATATTATTATTATTATTATTATTATTATTATTATTATTATTATTGGCGTATTACTGGCGGCCATTACTGATCACGCTACACGATTAACGTGCTTTTCTAACACGATTAACGTGCACGGATCAGCTTTTCAGCTGTATCCTTGGATTACGACAAGGTTGTTACGCCTTGAAGTGTGAATTATGAGATGATAGGTTGATGATAGGTGAAGGGACAATCATGGATTAGGAGGTGATAGGATATTGGTGAAAGGTGATCGTGGACTTTTTGAACCATCCCAGCATTCGCCTTATAAACGAGGGAAACCACGAAAACCCCGGTCAGGATGGCCGGCCCGGGAATCGAACCCGGACCTCCCGATTACGAAGTCAGTGCGCAACGCAGTGAGCCACTTCGCTCGGTATTTTATTATTATTATTATTATTATTATTATTATTATTATTATTATTATTATTATTATTATTATTATTATAGGACATTCAATCCTTTGCGTGCAAAGCCCTCCGAAGATTCCGGGAGAGCGTTGTTTAAATTATTTATTGAAGTTTTACATGGTTTACGCTAATTACCAGGTAAGGTAATTATCAATCGATATATTTTTGCCCATTCGAACTCCGTATCTTCCAACAATGAGTCCAAGTATACTTCAGTGGACCTAATACAACACAACGGCAAAGAGTGGTATTTCCGCTTCGTCAAGAACCTCGTACCTTCCGTCGATCCCTGACCTCTGCCACACACCACCAGGGCCCGATTCAGTCACCCGTTGACCCATCAACCCACGGCTACCAACTGCTCCGGCGTTTCGACCTTTCGGGGCGTCGGTGACTCACGCGATCGCCAAATGTCACGGAGAAGGTGCAATGACTCACGTCGCTCCTCGGACTTCTTTATCGGCGCAGTAAACTTGCAGGCGAGAGCGAATAGGTCAGCACTATTTAGGACGGTGAGCGACTGCTTGTCAACAAAGTACGAAGTTGGATTTCAACAGATATCCCGTTACTGGACTGAACATCTTAAGGTTTTCATATTGAGTAAAAATAATAGGTATTTATTTAAACAAGATGGATAATATGCGCACAGCGACGGTTATCGTACCGGACTGCTGTACCGAAGTTGGCGGGTTCAAACCTGATCGAAGCCGTGGATTTTTAAGGGCGAGAAAATCCTTCGTACGCTTTCCTTCGGAGGGGAAGTAAAGCCGGCTGTCCCATGTTAGTAGATTTATTTGCATGTAAAAGATCCTCAAGCCTAAATGACGCCTCTGAGCTAAATTGAAATCGCCCAAGAAATACCTCCTTTCTCAGCTAGTTGGTGAAAGGAGCGTAGCGAAATTTGCGTGGTCAGACGGAAGAGCAGGCCTCATGGCCTGAGTCTCGCCACGTAATATGCATTAATTCAATTCAATTCAATTCAATTCAATATTTCTGACACATAATTTATATGTATATTCGTAGTGAAAGACTACGAATTATTTCACGACACCGATTGTATTTATCTGATGTATGGATATAATCTGCCGTTTTAAGTTTGAAACCTCTTCTGGTTCCTCTTTCTGGTTTTGTTCCCAGCCAACTGAATTAACAACAAAATAAGTTTCTACACACCTGGACGACACCTACTTAAATATCAGTATATTCTTCGTCTTCCGGCAGTGGAAATATAAAATACTTGGAATATAAGAAGAATTGTACGACTCTAATATTATCTTTCGAGAAGACGATGGAAAACGAAGGAAGTAATTTTCGCCACTGAATAAAATTTGTTTATTAATGAGTGCCTTTCATTATTTCATCCATTATCAACAAAGAGAGAAAGTTTAAATGAAACATCAACACGTTTTATGTTATGTCATTGTATGAAATAAAGAGCATCACCTATATAATAAAGGAACAGGCACTGTATTATTCAAAGTGCAAGATACCTCTGGACAGTAATGGAAATATCATGGAGGCATGAAAGTTTGGTATTTTCTTGTCTGCGTTTAAAACACTGAAATATTTTTACCGCTACTTCATCTTGCAGCTTAAACGTTGAGACAACCGGCTTAAACTATTCAAAACATATTTGCTAAAGGAGTAATTCATAACATTCTTCTATACAAGAATTCCAAAACATTTCATGGTCAACTAATTGTTTAAAATCGTATTTCGTTACCAAAGGAATTCTGAAACTAAGTTGAGGACCTATAAATTAATATTTCGTTTGCAAAACATTAAGCGCAAAGCAGTTTTATGTGCACGTTCCCTTAAACAGATGTGCAATAATGTTACTGACAAAAAATTCCATCGTGTGACTTGTTTTGTCATCAGTCTGACAACTACTCAATCAGCTACAACTTCAATCAGTCGAATGAAAAATAACACAAATATTCGCACAAAGGCCATCGATTTCAGCACCCAATATATTCTTTAATGAATATTATCATTCCCAGTTTACTTACAACTGCTATAACTGCAAGGTCCATCTCTCTACCTGTTAATTCCGGCAGCATCCCTGATATTAAATAAGTGCAACACTTACCATGTAGCGAGGTAGAAGAAAATCGAGACCTACAACCAATATCCGTCTTTATCAGCAAAGCCCTCAAATAAAGTCCAGGATTTCGTTTCCGCACTCCATTAACTCTTCGCTCAAGGAGCACCTTCATCTGTCACTGGTCCGCGCCGTAAACCCGCTTCCTGTGCGCGCCGCGCGGGGCTTCCGCTGCAGGTCGGACTGCTTCCCTCAACACACGTGCACGTGCCGGCGCGCGCACGTGTATCCTCCTGGCTGCCGTGCGCGCGCGCGCGCGCGCCAGGCACGGGCCGCGCTTCCGCGTGAACGAGCCGTTGTTCCGGGGAAGGGGTGGGAGTTGGGTGGGGTGGAGTGGGAAGGGAACGAAGGGGTGGGGTGGTGCCCGGGGCGAGTGGGCACGTGGCGAGGCGCAGGCACGTATGTGGGCGTCCGTGTGAATGTAAGAAGGCGGAAGTGATGGATTTGACGAAATGGGTTGTAACGTTAATATAAGGATCAAGAAGACGAGTTTCAGGTATGGACGGGGGTAGAAAGGCGGGTGGGGTGGAGTGGGAGGGCAACTAAGGTGGGGGCGGGGTCTGAGGCGAATATGTATGTGGCAGACACGTATGCAGATATCCGTATGAAGGTATGCTATAGGCTGAAAGAGGGTTATTACGATTACAAAATGTATTGTAATATTAACTTAAGCGTCAAGAAAATTTGTAAGAGGTGAAGAGGACAAAATGGTTTTAATTTGTTAAAATAGTATATGTTAGTACGATAATTCAAAGAATGTATCAGATAACAGGTGGCGAGGAATTGTCCTTGGAGTGCAGATAAATGGATAGGAGCTTAGATAATAGGCGTTTAAATAAAATCGTAAATGTTTCGGATGCTAAGAAGAAAAAGCTGTTATTTACCGAATTGTTTGTATTATTATGTATGTATGACAGATTATATAATTTGAAGAATTTTGAAGTACTTCGTTTCTTTCAGCAATAAACGACTCAAATGGATTTGAACACTGAATATGTCCATGAAGTATGAACGGCAATAAATAAGTAATCGCAAGTGAATTAACTGAACTTTCAAAATCTGTAGTGGTATTACAAATACTTTTTGTAAACCCCAAAACGTTTTAAACGAACACTAAAAACCAGAAACACCTCATCCATCCACATTTAAATCAGCGTGAAACAGTTTGATTCGTAAACACCTCGGGAGGAGGTCTCGCTCCAGGAGGCTCAGGATGTTCTTCCCCCTCCCCTCCCCCTGCCCCGCGGGCGCACGTGGGCGGCCACCTGGCGCGCCGGCGTATAAACGCGCGCATCCTCCGCGTGTGAAGACGCGGGTGGCTGCCGTGTTTGCTCAGGCGCGGCCTGGAGGTGCGTCGCCTAATGGCCCGCCCGGACCTGGATACGTCCGACTGCCCGCCCGCTCGCCCCGGGGCCAGAAACAAATCGCCCGAATTTACTTCTCCACCCGAGCGCTTCTCCGCGTGTATCCGCGGCCGCGAGACTCCGCCTGCCAGATGTGGCGCGGCCGAAGGAATCTCTCGTTCTGGGGGCGGCGGATCACATGTGGGGGAGATGAGTTCCGATGCCAGGGAATAGGAGTGGCCCAGAATTATTGGGGTATATAATATGAGAGACGAAAGACATACAGAAGACAAAAGAATACAAGGAGACTCAAAACAAGAACAAAAGAAGAATAAACGCTGAAATCTCTGAATCACGTCGACCCGGGTGGACTAAGAACTGTGAATTGTGACTAAGAACTGTGTTGTGTGAATGTTAATTGGACAACCTAACCATTCCTTAGCAGGAAATGTTTATTATTTTTCCCTGTACAAGGAATGAGTACTTTTGCCTATGAACATGTAGTTGTAAATCTAATATATTGAAATCACGCATGTGGCATTTGCTCCTGACGTAGAGAACTCATTATGAACTGATGTTTGGCGAGTCACATTTTGACGCAGTCAGAGATTTCGTTTCGTGGTTAGTCACATGTGTGAAGCAGAATTGAGTTGTCTATGAATCAAGATTGCGACATAATATGCAACTTTCATTCAGAAGTCGTAAGTTAATTATAGTATTTCATTTTCTTAATATGAATATTTAATGAACCGGATACTAGCTAGCTCATAATTGTGTTTACATTAAGGTGAAATTACTTCAGTCACTCTCAAGTACGAATAAATTTGATAATTCAGAGTGATCATTGATATCTATAGAAACACATTCATATGGTACATTTTTAGAACTTAATTGCAACATCAAGAACCATCTACTCGCATAGCACCAGCCCAGATCGCTCATTCTCAGACTGATACCGGTTATTGGGTTCAGCACTGAAGAGGAGAGCCTAAACAAAAGTCTCTCAACAAGATTTATGCTTTCTAGATTCCCCACGTTCTTCTTCTGACACCTCACAAACAAACGCGATTCCTTTCAGACACATTTTCAAACTCCGAAGCAATCAACACACACCACATAACACCTTCGGTCAGTTATCAACCATACGTAACACAAACGGCGCCCAGTCGTGTCGTGACGACTCGCTATCTCCGATTACGGCTTCCTGCACACGACCACTCCAGTCCCAGGAGCAAAAACGCCGGTTGTCGCGTGTCACACATCGATCTCGCGGTCTCGGCCACGCAGCCGCCGCCGCCGCCGCCCCCGTCGCCGGGGGAGAAGACGCCATATTTCCCCGGTGAGATAGGAGCGTGATGCGTATTAATTGGGACGTGCCAATTTTTGACACACGCATTACGACCGCCAATTGTCCGCCGCCGTATCGGCTCTGAGTTATGGCCGCGGGTTCCCCAGGGATGGCGCCGTCGCTCTCAACCGATGTCACCGGCGGCGGCGGCGGCGGCGGCGGCGGCGGCGGCGTCGAGCGACACAAGCAGGTGACGTGCCATTCGATGTATGGCTGGCAGCGGACGAATGAAGTTTCCAACAGCCCGTTCGTGATCCTGCTGGTGTTTTTGAAACTGGGCAGCAGCGAGAGGAATCGCACACGCTTTCTCATACTAAATATTTGAGCAAAGCAGAATACAACAGACTGTTACTCCCAATTTATTTCATTCTAACATTTATTTTATTAACCGGCATTTCCGCGAAAAAGATACGGTACCAAATAGTTGCGTCGTTTGACAAGCAATATCATAATTTTTTCTCACCTGTCGTCTTCGAGGCGAAACATTGTCTTATGTCTTTACCCAAACATAATTTCGAATTCATCGCATATGACTTTTTTCCTTGAATGTTCTACAAATCTCCGTCCAAAATTTTAAAAGAGATCCAGTGAATTTGTAGTTATACAGAAATTTTATCGTTAAACGTTTATGACTTTCGTTTAGTCTAAATAACAATACTGATCCTGATAGATATTTTCTTCTCAAGTACGTCTGAGATAATTGTTTCGAATTTTCTAGGAAATATGTATATTTGAATTTATTGCGAGAACAATTTGTATATTTAAGTGATGAACTTAACACTGAAACCTGGTTTTCAACGAACTTTGAAAATTAGCTTACAAAGACCTCAACTTAATTTTTCAGCAAACTTGCCATGTTAGTACCAACTTTAAAGTCACATCATATCGGAGTAAGACCTCCAGGGCTTGAAATGTATCTTTAGTCAGTGGTATTTCCAGGACGTTGAAACATCCTTTACGACGTAGATGAAATAATTTACTTTTAGGTCTTCTGAGAAACATACAGGAGGTCCGTAATAACTGTCAGACCCAGGCGTACAAGCCTCCTCCGCACCGACACTTCAAAGTACCCCTCCCGCACGAAATCATCTACATATCCGCGTTTGTTCGAGCGCTACCTTGCCAACACCACTCAACACAGCCGAGCGGAGAAGGTTCTATTTCTGGAAAGCCGTCTCGACCTGCAAGTAGCGAGATCAGCAGTGAAACGTCAAGCGTAAAGGGCCATTCCGCCTTTACCAGTCGCTTTGCTAAGCCCGCGGTTTCGCTCTCCCACCTCGGAGCTCTCATCGCCCCCTGTGGGTTTCTGTGCGGCGGCAGTCAGTGCCCCGCCATGCCCGTCTGGGTCTGTCTACGATTTCTGACTTCCCGTCTGTGGCTTACGGCCCGTTATCCCTTTTGGCCGTCCATCGTTGTTCAACGACACTCTAAATCTTTGGCCTGCTTTCTCATCACGAAACGAAGCCGTGTGTCTTCAGACGTAAGTGCTGCTTTCACACCTGCTTGAGACGTCTTGATTCTACGTCTTGGCATCGAACCTCGAATGAGAATTCAAGTGCCTCCGTGAAAGGAAACAATTTGAAGCAGACATCTGAATGATGTAACATTAAGCTTTATTTATTGATGAATAGCTTAGAAACAAATAGCTTAAATTATTTTAATTAAGAAACAATTATTTGAACAAACTTTTATTAACATCAAAAGGCCGAGGGGTGCAAAAATTAATTGGAAGATCTTGCGAGGAAATGGTTGCAAATAGAATGTTACGTGTCTTGTAGGTAAAATTAACGATATCAAACGAACTACAACGCAAGAATCAATGATTTGTTTCTCCGACATGTTCTGAAGTTGATTTTTTTGAAATACTCTTTTTTCGACAGTCTGGAAGGTAAAAATGTATGAAATAATATTTTGATCGCAGAAATATTTAGAAAAAAAGTTGACTTAAAATTCACTACCACTGTAATTATGTTGGTGTCTACAAATATGTTGGTCATTTGAATATAATATATAGATATTATCGGTATCATTGTTGAAACTTAACTTTACTTTACATTAATCCTACGTAAAACTCGTCTCTGTTGAAGGCTTCAGAAGTTGCAAACCTTAAATCAAAATCACAGCTCAAAATAATACCTTTAAAATCTCAGTCACATTAAAGAACATTACCACCCACTCCATCTCAAGAGCCTCTTCTATTCGCCTATTTCCTATATCCCCTTTTCCCCCAACTTGTTCGCCTTCCTTCTTCCCAACCACTGCGCACTTGAGCGCCCGGCGCGCGACGTCTCGCTTTGGGCCGTGGCCCGGCGCGTGCTTGTCGCCACACTCCACCAATCACAACAGGAAACCACCACCACCGCCCCGCCACCAACCACACCACCGCTGCCGCCGCCACGGTCACGCGCGTCTGGTCGCGACTGGCCTCGGTTCGACTCCCGTCTCGCCACGTGCGCCGTCCCCGCGCGGCCCTTTGAACCCGATTTCCGCGCGCGGACGTTTACAACCCGGCAGCGCCGCCGCCTTCTGGCGCGGCGGGCGCGCGGCCGCGCAGTGCGCAGACACCCTCGTCTCGGAGGCCAAAATCAAAACGTCCTGACTTCTATTTTATTTTTTTATTTTTAATTATGTTTTATTACCTAAAAATAGACCAGATTTAAACCTGGTAAATCGCGAAATGAGACCGCATGTTACTGCACACAAGATTCAGAGAAAATTCCAAGAAACCCCAAAAAGATTCAGAGAAACCCTTTAACTGTTGAGCAAGTTCATCGAGTCGTTGACATCATTACTCAAGATTTTGAATCAGAAGCTGCTGTTCAACTGTTTTTCTACACCTACAGCAAGCATTTGATAAAGTATGGCTCAATAGACCTCTATATAAAATTAAATTCTTTTTACCACATTTTTATCTTTTATTGAGATAATATATTTTGACAGCTACTTCCAAGACAAATATCAAGAAAAATGTTTGGTAATGAATCTGGTGTTCCCCAAGGTTATGTTCTCGCACCTCTTCTGTGCTAAATATATACCTGTGACCTCCCAAACTATGATTTCACCACTGTGGCAACTTTCGTCGACGATACTGCAATTACTACAATAATGCAAAAGACTGCAAGTAAAAAAAAAAAAATATTGCTCTGCATTTAGCATACTAGGTGCGCGCACACGGGAGCCAGGAGGCCGTGCCCCCTCCTGAAAATTTCAAAAGGAGCCCCATATCCCTGCGTAATATTTTTTTACAGCCACTAGTATACAGGTCATGTGTAGTGTGTTTAAATTTCGCTTTTTAGCACTCGTTCTAAAAGTAAGACGATGCTCGATTGTTCAGATAAATCTCTGAATGCGAACACAGGAATCGAAATAATTTTGTCTCACTGTGTCAGCTACTACTGACTTTAATATATAAAATATTCGAAAATCAAAATATCAAAACCTCTTTAGAAGCGCTGAAAAAAAGTTTATTTCCGCTTCACGAGACGCAACAAATCTCCCACAGCTCACCGCTGCCCACATCCGACCTCTGACACGACCGCGATGACGTGAATCTAACTTTAGCCCCACCGTACGTGCGCGCGAGACGTCGCGCAGACTGCAAACAAACGTATTGGGTTCGAACCCATCTATGTATAGCTCGCGGTCAGCCTTCGTCCCCGTACTTCCGCAGGAGGAGGTCCCCCAGCGTCTATTTCCCGCCGTTTGCGTGCTTCGGAGCGACCTCTATTTTCGCGAATAAAAATTTGCGCGGCTTGTTGTGCGCTGCAAATCGCGCGCGCGGGCGTGCGCGGGCGTGCGAGCGAGCGAACGTGGGCGAAAATGTCCAGGATCTGCGGCGCGTGCGTGCTCAAACCGCACGCGCGTTCACGCTCACGTCCGCGCGCGCTCGACGTGCACCAGTTGGAGATTTACGGCGCCCCCGAGGGGACTTGACGAATGACTGAAAGTTACGGCGTAACGAAAAGATGTATGGTTGGCAGAAACCGTTGAGAAGAATCGGTTGTCGATTGTTGGGTTTTTCGTGTTGGTTCATATTTTGTTTCACGCGGCTTATAAATGTCGTTTGTTTATGTTCTGCATATACATAGCTACTGTGGCCATGAGATACAACTAACAAAGAACGGTAACATTGGAAGTCCAAGCTTTTTTTTGTCAGGATTTCAATTTGATTGAAGAATAGATAGGAAGAAATAATGAATTTATGTAGAGAAACGCAGTAGTTCCTTCTGCACTCTCTTAGGTTTTGAAACTGTGAAACAAAGAAAAAAATCTTCATCGCATTGCTTAGTTTTCAGTCTCAGCAAGAAAAAACCTGCAAAGAATACGGCATCTAAACAAGCCCACCCCCTCCCAGCACATTCCTATTCTTTTTGCGTCTTTAATAATTCCGAGAGTAAGCAGTTACGTCTGAGAAAATAAAGTGAAAATTCTCATCCCGGTATTTATACTATTAATTTCCTTCGCGAATTTTAATATGTTTCAGAAGCAAATTCCTTTCGTGAGAATAAAAGATCCGTTCGTTATGCAAGATGCGACAACACCTCCAGTCAACCGAGCGTCAAACATAAAGTTTGTAGGGAAAAAAAAAACAAACTTTGTTTTTAAATTTCAACGAATTAATAATTCCATCACGTTTCCACGACGAAATCAGCAGCCTGGATTCGTTTCGCCGGCTTCACAGCGGTGCTAAAGGGAGTTGGGGAAGATCTCTAGCAAGGGGAGAGGCACTGGACTGGGAGTGCACTGGAAGTGGAGAGGGACGCTTTGGGACAGGTTGAGGAAAAGGACCAGCATTCCTAGCTGAGATGAAACTGCTTTCGACAATACTATTGCTTCTATAGTCTGTTTATAACTATTTTGCCGTAATTGTTAGTAGGTTGAGGAAAAAGGACCAGTACTCCTAGCTGAGATTTCCTTTGACAATACTATTGCCCCTATAGTATGATTACAACAGTTTAGCGGTCATTGTCAAATGTATGTGATTAAAGATAATTAGAACGAATTGTGTTGCAAAAGATCCTGACTTTTTTTAGAGATTTTTACAGCTAGATATTTCTCACAATTGCGAAGTTGCCACGATAAAGATAGGAGGAAAAATCAATATAAGGTAATATTCGTAGCTGAGAGAGTGGCATTCTAATCCATCCTGTGCAATAATATATTCACAGTAACAATAAGATGGAAAGTGAAGAGATGTAGAAACATTTGGATGCAACTGTGGTTTTGAGTGCATGGGTGAGAACGACTCATGTTAGGCTATGTAAACCACTATTGCTATCAGAAGTTGCCATCGATAATTACGGCCAGAATAGAATGGTAGAAATAATCTCGAAACACGGTTGAGAAGAAGGAAGAATCTCCCAAAACAAATTCGTCAATGAGAAGAGGACAAGCAGAGACGCAGAATAAATGCAGAGAGTAGGCAAAGAAAACGGTACTAATCAATACGTGGCGAGAGTATTTCAATTACCGGCCGCGCAAGAGAAACTCAGTAGACGGTTCGCTACAGAAGTTCCACTCCGCAACGACGGCCAACACACAGCAGCATCGCTTCATCCACTCGGGCCCGCCCCGTCCCACTCCGTGCTGCAGCAGCGGGCCACCTGTCTTCCAATTTAAAATTCATTGTATCTTTCATTTCCTTATTTCGCCCCCGCCTTATATACATATTACTTCTTTCTTTCCTCTTTTCCCCTCGTCGATTCGCCCCCGTAGCATTCGCGGACCGGCGGGCGGGCGGGTGGCGGGGGCGGCGGCGGCGGCGGCGGCGGCGGCGGCGGCCGGTTCCGCGCACGCAGGTTCGCCGTCTCTTTATCTGGCCTTCCTCGCGGCACCCCGTGGAGGCCGCCTCTTATTAAATACTTTGCGTCTCCCCCGCGCCCCGCCCCGCCCACGCCCCTTCCCCGCCCGCTCCGTCTGCCGGGCCGCCCGCGTTTCGCCTCTCGTATTATTTTTACGGGCCCCGTATTGCAGTGACGGGCCGCCTTCGCGCCTGCCTTCCGCCTCCCACGCCAGACCCCCCTCCCCTCTCTCCCGCGAGGTACAGGTTGGCGCAAGGAACCTGCAGCTGCGAGGTATTCGCGGGACGTGCTCGGCGAGGAAGTGCTTATGAAGCGTTCGATTCTGAACCGGTTATAGTGGAGAGTGTAGTAAAATGTTGGTGTCCCACAGGGTCCGAAAAGTTTTTAGCAAGATAATTTATTGGCAATAAATTTTGCCTCATGAAATACGGCTGTTCTAAGAAACTGATATCATATTAAATAATTTATGTTTCAAAATTTAAAAAATCGGAATTCATAAAATATAAATAATTTGATGGTATTTTATTCAGTGATACGAATGTACAATTAATCAGTAACTTTCGTTTCAGATATCCTTCGTTACTAAAAGATTTCTGATTGGTTAGTGCTGCAGTTCAATAGTTCTCAAAGACACCAATACTACTGCAAGAACGATTAATAGGAACGTAAAAAACGTGTTAATGGTAAACACCTTTGTAGCTAGTAAAGTAAACCTAGTAAATCAAATAAAAAGCAAATCATATTTACAAATATGTCAGCTCGAGTCCGTGATAGAATTTGTTAATATATTTTGATTTATTCTTAATAATACATAATATAGCTCATTTTTCCAAGTATTTCGCTAACTTGGTTCTGATATAAAACAACGGAGATGCTATCTATGGAAGGAAACGAAACATTTCTAGTACAAATAATTTATCGGCATATTTGTATTGTTCGACCAAAATGACTAAATGTTTTCATCACCTCTACAACGCAACTAATTCTAGAACAAAACGTGCTCCTGTCGAAAAGTATTCTAGGAACCATTCCCCCACGAGGCTTCCGAGAACAGTCGGCGAAACAAGTGCAGACCGTATTTTCCGTCGACGCAGCTGTACCTTAACTCGATATCCGCGCGAACATTTCGCTTCTCGTACGCTTGCTACACACACACACACACACACACACACACACACACACACACACACACACATCGGCGGCTCTTTTTCAAGGAGTGCGAACACGAAATCCTGCGCAATTTGCTACCTTGTATTAAAAGGCGCGGTGCCCTGGGGCAAACGCAGGGGAGACGGGGCGCGGACAGGGAGCGAGCGAGCTCTGGGTGAGGGCGCGGCAGGGGTAACGTGGCGTCATTAAGTCTTCCATTACGGGCATCTGCAGCGCCCCGCACCCTCGTCTCTCACGCTGCGAACCGGCCGCGCTGCTTCAAGCCTTTGGCCATTTCGGAAACGCCGTCGTTGCTCCGGCCGGTAAGAAATGACGGCGGAGGTGACGGCGGGGTTGGGGCTGCGGTGGTGGGGGCGGTGACGGCAGTGGGAGCGGTGGGGCAGGGACGGAAATGGTGGGAGGGAGCGAGGGCGGTGGCGGAGGGGAGGGGAGGGAAGGGGCGAGTCGGCGCTGTCGAGAGCGGAGGAGGCGGTGGGTAATGGTAGAGATGGTAGCGGAAGAGGCAGTGGAGGCGGCATGGTCTAGGGCCAGCAGTTGGTTTCGAGGTGGGGTGGCGGTGGCTGGGGAGGGGAGAATTTGAAGGCATGAGGCGCACGAATATTTTCCGAGCCGTTCACGGTAGGCAAAGGAAAGAGCAACCTTCAAACTGTGTGCGTTCCATCTTTATTTGGCGAAGCTTTTAATATTGTCCGTTATTTGAAACACATGCAACAATGGAGAATTTAAAAAAAAGTAATACGATAGCTAATAAAAAGAGCTGTTGATTCCACAAAATCAGCATCATCATTTCAAACATCAATAATAGAAGCAAAATAATAACATAGTTCAGTTTTCCTGGCATTTAACGAGCTGTATAAAAAGTGATACAATTTATATTCGAAATTTAATTTTCAACGCTTTAATGCGCACCATTATGAACGCCTGAAGTTCCTGTAACATGTGTGGAGAGTACATCAGGACAAGAAAATGATGTATTGCAATGTACTAATTGAATGTTAAAATAAACCGGATGTCTTAGAGAAAGGACAACAAAGAAAGACTCACACGACAAACATGAAATAGTGAAAGGTCTGTATACAATGATATAACGTTTATGACATCATCAATATAAAAGTAACAGCGACGTGAAGTTATGTCTGCTTTACGCTGAATTAACTCAGATTAATTAGAAGAATTATGCTAAATTAAAGAAATATGACAAAAATAGGCCTCGTGATTACTTTTATCGCGATACGTTAGTCGTAACAGTATTCCGTTCTCAAAATCCAAAAATTTGAATCATCCATTTGTTTGGAAACGTCTCCCTCTTGGACCCCACCGGCGCCGCCACCGCCACCTTGCGAGCGTGCTAACGCGCCTACAACAGGTCTCGCACCGGAGGGGACTTGGGCTCGGCGCTCCTGTCGCAGCTTTTTTTTTCTCGTTAAGCGAATTTTAATGTGACAAATGCGTAATCAATTTGCGAAGCCTGAAGCAAAGCGGGTGGGCGAGGCGGGTGGAAGGAAGGGAGGGGAGGCGGCGGTGAGAGAAGGTGGCTGGTGGGTAGGTGCGCCAGCGCTGGAGTTCCCCAAGGTAGTACACTCGCACGCAGCAACTTTTAGCTCTTTTTATTCCCCAGCCTGCGGCGCCCGGTGGTATGCAAATTCGCTTAATTGATACCTCCATTAGCTGCCGGCGGGGCGGGAATGTGGCGGTGTGCGGGGGCTGTGTGCAGGCGGGTTTTGTGAATCCGCAATCACCGCCGGTTGTCTTAGTTTCGGCTTCGGATGAGGCGGCATCGACAACGAACGCAATTAACGGGAGAGGGGTGCGGACCGGTGGCGTTTCTGAAACGGTGGCGAAACTGATGATTGTTTTATAACGGAAATAAAGAACAAATTTGTCACCATTCGGTTCGCGTTAAATTTATATCCGAGTATGAAAGTTTTGATATCGGGTAATCACAACATCTGAAAAGATGACTGATTCGTTAAAATGTTGCACTTAAAAATAAATTTAAATTGCGAAAACACTGTTCAATACTGGAACACTTATGAATTCATTTTGAAAGTTAAAGAGATCGTAATTCCCATATTGAAATTGATGAATTCTTGACTAAATGATAACAGGCTTCTCTTCAAATCTAAATAAAACTTCATTTTCTGAATCATGTACCTAAGTTAAGTAAAAAATGTTCAATACAGGTCATTTTACACTATTTAAAAATTGATTTAATTATATATAGAGAACAGTTTTATGCAATATTTTTAAACAATAATTACCAATTGCTGATTAGTTCAAGAATACATTGAGATTCGTTTTCTTAAAATAATACAAATAACGTAAAAACAACCTAATATTTATAATATATCCAAAAACATAGCACATTTATTTCGCCTTTTATGTATTATCATATTAAATTGTGCATTACTACAGCCACTTGAAATTCCATGAAATTGTTTCGCAAACTCGTTTAAAGACAAATAACTACTTACACAAGTGTATAAATATTGATAAAAATGTTTGAAATGCATATGACTTGAGACCCTTGAATAAAGTAATGCTGAATAACAAACTTTTTTGTTGACCGTGGGGGCGTTCATCCATTTTAACGTTCAGTAATCGACCTTATCTGTACTACCTAATAACTCATTTAAAGCAGCAGTGAACATCGCGCAAGCATTGTAAACGTCAAAGCAGCGATAATGTATATGATACATTCGTTTGCATTCACCCGACACACCTAACAACCCTTCTGTCATCCGATCCACCCCCAACCCTTTCGGAATGACAAAACGTATAATACGCAAGACTAACACGTCGTCGATGGCAAACCAATCACGTGTCACAAGGCATGTTGGATTTCCAACCTGCCGAATGATTTTATACTCCCTCCCCCAATCACAGAGAGAATAAAGGGCCCGTCGATATCTCATACCACGCGTTCCGTTTGCTCATCAATTTTTTATCGGCGCAGCGTTCCCTGTCCAAATTTAAACGACACGCGATTTCCCCCATTAGTTCGGGTTAACCCCGTTAGCGCGAAAGAAACGCCGGCCGAGGCGGCGGTGGTGGCGGTGGGCAGGCCAGATGCGGCCGCCGGGCGGAGATGGTGGCGGGCGAGCGGAAGTGCGCTGACGTATGGACTACTTCCGTTCCGGGTCGGCCGGAAGGTGGGATCTGTTTCCTTCGCAGAAGACGCGACGGCTCTTTCTGCTATAGAAACACGAAGCGTATTGTAACGTGAAAAATGAAGACGCCAACACGGGGCGGGGCGGGGAGGGCCGGGGTGGGGTGGAGCGGGGCGCGGCGGAGCGGGGCGCGGCGGAGCGGGGCGCGGTGGAGCGGGGCGCGGTGGAGCGGGGCGCGGTGGAGCGGGACGGGGTGGAGCGGGACGGGGTGGAGCGGGGCGGAGCGGGGCGGGAAGGGGCGGAGCGGGGCGGGGCGCGGTGGGTGTGGGAGGGGCGGAAGAAGTGGAAATGCGCCCGAAGAAAGAGGTTGGGCGTGAGGTGGTGAAGAAATTGCAGGCGAAGTGACGGAGACGGGTTACCCCCTGGACGTAGAGCGAGGTCGCAAGACGGGCGAGGACGGAGGAACCATAAAGACGGTTCAGCACACAGAAAGGTACGGTGATGTATGGGAAAGACATCACTTATGTATGTATGTATGCATGTATGTATGTGTATATATATATATATATATATGTATGTATATATATATGTATGTATATATATATGTATGTATATATATATGTATGTATATATATATATATATATATATATATATATATATATATATATATGTATAATGTATGTACTAGGCGCGACAGCCCGTGACAGCCCTCAAGCCTAAGAGCGTCTTCCTTGCCTCACGGCCATGGGTTAAGGGGGTACGTGTGATTAGCACTTAGACATCCCTAAGTCATATTGAGGTCTTCTCAACCTGAGAAGTGAATTTTCTCCACACACAGCAATATATACTGGGACATTGCAAGGAAGACGCACACTATACGCACCGGGAATCGAACCCGAAACCGCGTAGTGGAAAGCGAACAAGCTGACCAAAAGAAATGCCACGAGCCTCTAAAGAGATCACCTACCCAGGAATAATGAACGACTACGAATGGATGCGGAACAAGTTAAAAAAACGCATTATACAAAAAAATAAAGAACGCAATATTCAGAAGTGAAGAGTACTACACATGTTGGAAAAGCAATAATTCGTCGTGGCTGTGAATTAAGAAAGCAGTGACAGGCAAGAAAAATGGCGGAGGCCAGGAAAGAAAAAGTGAACAGGTTACGAGGAGAACCGAAACATTAGCATAACCCCCCCCCAAAAAAAAAGAGGAGCAAATAATATCACTGCGCGAACTGATGCGGAGAAGAGAAAGAAAGACCAGCAGCTGCACTCTTCCTGCCGTGACGACCAATCAATTAAGTTCCATCGAAGACTCAGCGCGGCGACGCGATAGCTGCACTCCAAGCATGCGCACTTGGCTCTGTTCTCTTCAGCCCCCCTCCCCCAACCCCCCTCCACCCCCCATGAACTCGATACAATACAGCTCTCGCCGTGCCGCCGCCTCCGCCAACGACTGCCTTCGATACACCGCCACCTCCCCGCTCTCAGGTTCCGCACGGCACAAAAGGTGCTGAAGGGAAAGCCGATACACACCCACGCGCACTAAAATTTTCGGAAAGTCGCCTTCTCTCCGCCCTCCCCCCCCCATCCGCCTCCAACGCATTCTTCCCCAATTTCCACTCGGGGAACTTCCCCCTGAGGGGGCGAGCTTCCGTTATCTGCCCGAGAGGGAGGATATAGTCAACAACCTTTAGAGGAGGCGCGATGGGGTATTTCTGTGCGGCGTTATGGGGGAGGAGCAGTGATGCATTGTCGTAGGGCAGGCTGCAGAATACACGAGCTCCATAAATATCGCGTGCTGCTATACACGTAATGTATACATGATATAGTCGTACCGCCGATCGCCGTTCCCGCTACGTCGTCCCACTCCAGCAGAAAGCGTTATCTGCCGGGAAGAAAGTATTCGCAGGAAGAAATACGCACCCTGATATATCACCTACGCGGAGGGCAGCATTATAAAAGGAAATTTATCGTAAAATTCTGTAAATATATTATATTTTATGTTCCTGTATAATTTTCAATCTAGACTATGTGGGTCAGAGATCAAGGAAAGGAACAAAGTTTTTGGCAAAGAGACCAAGATCACTTTAACTGAAAGCGAGTGTGAAAGTCGAAGCCGCGATAGCGAAGTTCGTGATTTAACTATTTCGAAACGTTATTGAGTGCTGGAAATCAAGAATAAGTCATGGAGATACACGTGAACTGAACAACTAATTTTCTGAATTTGAAACAGATAAAAGTGTCGGTGTCGGTTAATTTTTCGAGAACCGTTGAAGTATTCGGAGTATAATTTCATGCTATGCGAATAAGCTTCGTAAATTTTAGCGCAATATTTATGGACCTCGTACAATATTTCTCCGCGACATGAAATGAGGTTTGCTTTATTCCAATTTTAATGTGGAACTCTTTACTTCATCCCACTGCAAAAGGCGCAGTAATTTTGAATGCACATGCGCTCAAATAATCTCAAATATTCTACTCTTAACGTACTGCATTTGTTGCAATACAAAAGAACAGTACCAACAAAATATACAGAATAATGAATTTACAACATTCATGATCTCTAGTATGAAAAGTCGATGACCACTTTATTAAATTTTTTCAGTGAATTGTTAAAACATAAAACCTCCTCCATAAATGATGTTCACGAGTAAAGTAAAAAATTCTGGAACATAAATAATGAAGAATCACTATTAAATTAATTAATTTCTATTACAAACGAAATCATAACTACACTATTAAAATTTTAACACAAACCGCTCAACAAGTACCTATTCATTAGTATGAAATAAAAAAAATATGCACAAAAAACAAAACAATAAGGAATCTAATTTTAAAAGAGACAATACAAATAACTGAAAAGATTATTATCAATCAACTTAGAGAATTCTCTTAATAGAATTTACATATTATTAAACGACAAATAACTTTATCGAAATATAACGGACTATAGTTTCTTTTACACCATCCTACTCTAGCAAAGATTTCGACAAGAAACTAAATAAAAAAGAAGCAATTATAAAACAATTTGAACTAGAAAACTGAATGGAATTCAGTGCACGTGTGATATCACTTCCCCATTCCTCTTACACGCCCAAGCACTTCTCAATGGACCTTGGTGCAGAGAGACGAAGCGAGAGGAGCAGGGCTGGAGTGTACTGCGAGGAGGAAGGAGCGCGGACGCGGAGCGGGAACGGGGGCGGTATGAGTTGGAAGCGGGATTGTTAGCGGGAATGGGGCGGGGTAGAGACTGGGATGGGGGGGGGTAGGGGCGGTGTAGGGGCGGGGTTGGGGCGGGGTTGGGGAGGGGTTGGGGCGGGGATAGGGAGGGGTTGGGGCGGGGATGGGGCGGGGTTGGGGCGGGGTTGGGGCGGGGTTGGGGCGGGGTTGGGGCGGGGTTGGGGCGGGGTTGGGGCGGGGTTGGGGCGGGGTTGGGGCGGGGTTGGGGCGGGGTTGGGGCGGGGTTGGGGCGGGGATGGGGCGGGGTTGGGGCGGGGTTGGGGCGGGGTTGGGGCGGGGTTGGGGCGGGGTTGGGACGGGGTTGGGACGGGGTTGGGGCGGGGTTGGGGCGGGGTTGGGACGGGGTTGGGGCGGGGATGGGGCGGGGATGGGGCGGGGATGGGGCGGGTATGGGGAGCGGGGGGCTGGGGATGGTGGCAGGGAGGAGTCGGGGCGAGTGTGAGGGAGGGCGAGCCGGGTCTCCAAGCGGTGGTGAGGGCGGGGCGGTAGGAATCTTCAGGGGAATCGAGGGCCGAAGGCGCGGAAGGGACAGCGCGTGGTCCAGGCGTGGAGGGGGCGGGGCAGGGACGACGTCGAGGGCCACGCACGTATATAATAAACACCGGCGAGTGCCTCGCCCGCGGGCGTCGCGCAGGAGATGCGGCGGCGGGGATAAGGCCAAGTTACGAGGGGCCGTGCCCGGATTTGAGCGCGGCGGCAAGGCAGCAGCCGGCGGGCGGCGACCGATCGAGGAGGCGGTGATTTAACGCGGGGGGCAAGGTGGGCGGCGCGGTTATCTGCCGCCGACAGCACACACGTGCGCCGCCGCGCGCGCGCTCCCGGGCCCGCGACCGCCCGCTCGCCCCGCGCCGCGGACAAGTGAGACGGAAGAGACGGATAGACGACCCTCCTGAGACACGGCTCCTCCGCCCGCGCGCTCGCCAGCTCGCACGCCCGCACGCCTCCGCGCCCCCGCCCGCTGGACTGCCTGCGCTTTCGACTGCTTGCTTTCCCGGCCAGACGAGCCAGGAGCCGATCGCCTGGTCCAGCTCTCGTGCATTGCCGTCAGCGTGCGCGCCCTCCCGCTAGCTAACACGCTAGCTCACCTGCTTGCGCAGTCACGCGCCTGCACGCTCGCCCTCGCCCTCGCCCTCGCCCTCGCTCTCGCCCTCGCTCTCACCCTCGCTCTCGCCCTCGCCCTCGCCCTCGCCCTGGCCCTCGCCCTCGCTCTCGCCCTCGCCCTCGCCCTCGCTCTCGCCCTCGCCCTCGCCCTCGCCCTCGCCCTCGCTCTCGCCCTCGCTCTCGCCCTCGCTCTCGCCCTCGCTCTCGCCCTCGCTCTCGCCCTCGCTCTCGCCCTCGCTCTCGCCCTCGCTCTCGCCCTCGCTCTCGCCCTCGCTCTCGCCCTCGCTCTCGCTCTCGCCCTCGCTCTCGCCCTCGCTCTCGCCCTCGCTCTCGCCCTCGCTCTCGCCCTCGCTCTCGCCCTCGCTCTCGCCCTCGCCCTCGCTCTCGCCCTCGCTCTCGCTCTCGCCCTCGCTCTCGTCCTCGCTCTCGCCCTCGCTCTCGCCCTCGCTCTCGCCCTCGCCCTCGCCCTCGCTCTCGCCCTCGCTCTCGCCCTCGCCCTCGCTCTCGCCCTCGCTCTCGCCCTCGCTCTCGCCCTCGCTCTCGCCCTCGCTCTCGCCCTCGCTCTCGCTCTCGCCCTCGCTCTCGCCCTCGCTCTCGCCCTCGCCCTCGCTCTCGCCCTCGCTCTCGCCCTCGCCCTCGCTCTCGCCCTCGCTCTCGCTCTCGCCCTCGCTCTCGCCCTCGCCCTCGCTCTCGCCCTCGCTCTCGCCCTCGCTCTCGCCCTCGCTCTCGCCCTCGCTCTGGCCCTCGCTCTCGCCCTTTGCCTTCGCCCTCGCTCTCCTCTATCGGTGTCGCGTTTTCTTTTCAGCATGCCTCGCCGCCTTGTTCGGTGCGTTCGGCACGTTCGGTGCGTTCGGTGCGTTCCACCCATGCGTTCGGCACATCTCCCCACTTGTTTTCCCGCATATTGCCCCGCTTACTCGCTCGATTTCTTTCCCTCTGGCTCAATTGTTTTCTCCCACACCTCATTCCTCAACATTCCATCATTCTTTCCAGTGTCGTCCATCTTCTCGCCCACCTGCCCGCTCATTCTCTCCGTCTCCTTCGTAGCCCAACTCGCCTTTCTGATCGTTCGGCTGTCCTTTGATTCCCGACTCACCCGTCGGTCCTCACTTCCTCTTACAGGCTCGAAGAGGCTGCGTCCTCTCGGAATGAACTGCGCAAAATCCG